>OY757907.1:135497728-135688137 GCA_963585895.1 Sepioteuthis lessoniana
TGGCTTTTAACTCATCACTCAATAAATCTCCGGCCTAACCAATAAAACAACAACTTTTAGGGAAAATTTGACTTTATTTATCAACATCCTCTCCTTCTAGGGTGATACACAGATTCCCAGTTTCTCTAAAAATTCAATGCCTTTTTTGTAGAAATATGCCTCAGTTTCTGATATCACTTCTTCATTGGAGCTAAATTTCTTTTACTGGAGCATTCTTTTGAGGTTTGCAAACAGCCAATAGTCACGTGGGGGGGGGGCATATCTGGAGAATAGAGTAGGTGTGGGAACAATTCAAAGTTCAATTCATGTAGTTTTGTCATTGTTGTAATTGTCTTGTCATACAGTGCATTGTCTTGGTGAAGAAGTGCTTTTTTTCTTTTTCATTAGTGGCCTTTTTTTCTTTTTCTTTTTTTTTTTGCAATTTCTTCCTTTTTGTTGTGTTGAAACAGTTGCAAACAACGCTCTGAATCGTTGACACATTGTTGTTTTTGTGAGCAAACGCGGTGCACACTTTGAACACAGCTTTCTCATTGACAAATGTTTATGCAAAATGGTGAATACACTGCCTTTTGATATCTTCAACTCCTCTGCAATTTCACACAACTTCAATTTATGATTGGCCAAAACAAATTTGTGGGGTCTTTTGGTGTTTTCCAGGGCAACTGCCGAATTTGGGTGACCTGAACGTTCAGCATCATTTGTGTCTGTACAATCACATTTAAAGTCAGCATACCACCTCTTAACCATTGTTTCTGATGGAGCAGAGTACAAAAGTCACTTATCAAGCCATTGCTTTGCTTGAACAGTATTTTTCCCCATCAGAAAGCAATGCTTTATTAACACATGAAATTCAAATTTTTCCATGTTTTAAAAATTTACAACAGTAGCTTCATTTAAACAACCGTACTTTGTAAACTAAAAATCCGATTGGGCTCAAATTTTCACACGTGCTATTTGAAGGTTATACTTTATAAAAATCATGTGGATTTTTTATTAGTAGCACCATCTATATGTTAAGCCTAGGACTTACTGAGTGATGTGTTTAAAAAGTCAAAAAATGAAACCCCTCATGTTTAAAATAATTGAAAATACAGCAATTCTTTTCTGGTATGCCAATAAACTGTTATTGGGGTTTTGCAAATAAATTTCTTCCAAACAAGGAAAATCAATGCGTTATTTTTCCCCTAAATAAATTTGTTTTTATCTTGCAAATATACCTAAAATTAAATATAAAAAAATAATTAAAAGTTTTTAATTTCATTTTTAAAATGGGTATATTTTCTAATCTGTGAATATCACCTGTTCTTTTTTTTAGATACACATTTGAAAACTGAAATTAAAAACTATTTTAATCATTTTGATATATAATTTTAAGTGTACTTGCTGGAGAAAACCATAAAGATATTTGTAAAAATAAAATGAATTAATTTTTCTAGTTAAGAAGAATTTTATCAGCAGAACACTACTGAACACTTGTCATGTCGCATGGGTTGGACCAACAATTCCTCAAGCATCTGGAAACCATCCTCCCAGATTCTTACTCGCCCTTGGCAAAGCTAGGTTTATCACCTGGTACCCCCTTTTTAGGGGAATACCAACGGAGCCTGAGGTATTTTTTGCACCAATGGACATGTGTAGGCTATGGCCCTGTGCTTGGTACCCACAATAAAGCGAGGCCTTGTGCCATGCTCTGGCATACGTAGGGTGCCTGACAAATATCAGTTAACAGACTTGTGTATTGACAAGTGCTGTACTACAACCCAAGATTTTCTATTTAAAAACATCCTATGATATGAAAGATTTCCAAGTGTCATATCTGTCGCATTTCCTTTTTATCTTCTTCATTTCTTTTGTAAACAAGTAGATTTCACATTTATTTCCTAAAACTAGTCAATTAAATGATTTTATCATATTTTTGTTCAACCTTTTCCTCTTACAATGGTATAAATGTGGTAAAATTTAATTTTATCAAAACCTGAAAGTCTTTTTCAACAGTGTTTCCTTGGATATGGATGGTCACTCAGTAGTGATAGCACTTAGCTGAACAATTTCGGTTTCATAAATTTTTTGATGTAGTTTCATGGTGTGAAGATGATAAAACCAGAGAGAACTGTTGTGTTCCATTTATGTATTTCTTTGTCAATTCTAATGCATTTCCAAAGCAAATGTTGTTAAATCGTAGATTTACTGAATCTTCTATTTGGCATGTAATATTTAGAAAAGATTTAAACAGTTGTCCCAAAAGTGAAAACTGTTAATGTCTTGCTTAGTTCAACTGTTATTAATTGACAAGCAATGACCTTTAAGAGCAGTTTGAAAATTAGGCTTTCATTGAAGGAGTTAAAGTTGGGTGACTCAATCCTAGAAGTTAGAAAGTAGATTTTAACTTTAGATTAGTTGGTCCTGAAACCACTGCAGAGAGCAGGCATTCATTTCCATCTGTGGTCCGAACGGCAACTCCCAACTTTTATATGAAGTCGGATATGCATGTTGAAAGGCGTCATTGATAAATAAAGAAATGTGTGCATGAAAAGAAGAGTTTTATTAATCACTGCATAGAAGAAGAGAGAAACAGTGTGGTGTGGCAAATTAATGACCACCTTATGAAGAAGAGAAATGGACAAGATGGCTATTCAACAAAATCTGCATTTTTTTTTTTGTATGTGATTCTTTAAACATGCTATGTATCACTTTAAGTTTTGTCTAATTCAAAGCTATTATTATTATAAAGTACCAAATAAGAATCCAATTTTTGTTTTGTTAATACAACTTCTGTGTTTTTCATTTTGTTACTATTGCAGTTCAACCATCATCAAGAATAATCACTGTTGTTGAAGCTTAGAATAAGTTGACTGTATCTCCTGTCGAGGGGTAAGACCCCACACCCCAAGAAAAGGGAGTGTCCTGGATATGACATGAAACTCCATCTGGTGGTGAGGTTCCAAATCTGGCTTTTCTGGGGTACCCGATATTTATCTCTGCCTCCCACCAGACAGGACTTGACACAAGGTCAATGACCTGAAGGTGAATTATAGTGGGGGTTAGGAGAGGGGAAGGTCGGGAACAAGCCGAGGCTCAAGCCCTCCTGGACTTTGCTGGTTATTGGCCCACTAAGTGCAATGTGGGCCTGATGAGCCTAGCGGGACATGAACCCAAATCTGGGTCCAGGCACATATGCCTGATTATAGTTTAAACTGGACAGCAAGGTCCAGTGCTATGCAAAGGTGACAAAGATGTCAGTGTTGCAGCTTGCTCACCCAAAAGTGGACCAGCCCTTCATTGTCATTATTCCTAGTTCTACCAGTGTTGGTTGTACCTTTTAGGGTCCCTTCTATAGCTCAAATCTGTTAGTTCTATTGAATACAAATAATTTTCTATGTGCTGAAAATCCTCTTGAGAAACAATTACACAAAAATGTAAATATAAATGAACAATGAATATGATTCCCTTTCCTCCTGGCATAAAGTAACCCTAGACAAGTTGATATGCTGTTAAAAGTATAAACAATAAAGTATAAAAAAAATTTTTCCTACTCTTATAGATTATAAATACCATAAGATGGGGAAAAATATTTCATTGGAAAATGGCAATAGAAAATGGTTGCTAATAAATGTAAATATGAGGGAATATATGGGAGGGTAATCAACCATCCTCTTCAGAAAGATAAGAAATAAGAGAGAGAAAATCTGGTATTGCAGACCATTATTTAGAAAGAAAAGTCTCTCTCTCTCTCTCTCTCTCTCTCTCTCTCTCTCGACCCAGAGAATTTAAATGTGGCATTGCTGGAGAGTGAGAAAGTTGAAAGAAGTAGCATTTCCTAAATACTTAGGAACATTAGTCAATCTAATATAAATTTCAGCACCATGTGATTTTCTTTATTTGGCAGAAGTGTTGGAGAACTCTTGATTTTCATAGTCTGGATACATGATTGGCAGTATAGATTTGTGTTGCCACAATATGAATTGATCTATTTGATATATTAGTGATTATTTTGTGTCATCATTTACTGAGGGAATAAGATTTTTTTCCCTCTTTTCTAACCAATTAAAAGCATTACGAAATAAATATGGGCCGACTAAAACAGTAGCAAAATCCCAAAATTTGAAATGTTAACAATTTTCTCAAAGGTACAGATAATATAGGTGGTTTATGATTGTTCTGTGTCATATACTTCTTAGTAACAATCTGATGAATATTTATTAAGTTTAGCCTAGTCTAGCACAAGGTTAAAATAGTAGAATGTTTTAGTGAACTTCCAACACTGTCAATTAGCTGTGGGTTTTTAAACCATTACTCTTCTGCAAATGATGTAATAGATTTTTACTAAGCTTTGCTTATTTTAACTGGAAGTCATTTTTTTAGGGCATCTTCTAAGAACAAAACTCACATCTTTTTACTAATCCCACTATATTGAGCACTCGTATAATTTTTCTTCTCTAAGTAATTTTATTATCTAAATTATTATAAATATATGATTATGCTTGTGTATATATAGTACTTCTTTGGCTTAGTCAGGCAGAAGGCCACCACAGTAAAGCACTCTGTAAGGATTAAACTCACTTCAGTGATAATCATCTGCTATATAAATGATCTAACTCTAGTAAGATGCGCAGAATTTCTATCATAATTGATCAACTTATATACTTTCAATTCTTATATATACACAAACGTCTCATCCAAAAAAGGAATATTTTTTATTCTTTTGTAAAAATTTTGCTAAAAGCACTTGAGAAAGAATATTCCAAGTATGTTGAACTGTGTAATGAATATGTCTAATAGTAAATGTGCTTTTATGGCTCTGAAATGGGTGAGACCTTTTTAACCTCCTCTTCCTTGTGTATATATATATATATATAAAGGTGTGCTTGTTTGTGCATATTTGTCTGTTAATGAATATTTGTATTTCCTTTACTTTAAGTTCTCTGAACATTTGACATGCTATTCTGCTAGATATACACTGATGAAGGAGAAAGAAATTTGACACGCCCAGAAATATAAGGGATTGTTGGCAAGAATTGGTGAGAGAGTTAAACTGTCAATGGAATAAAAGAGTGAATATTGTTCTTCTTGTTTGACAAGTGATGGTCTCTAGAAAGCAGAAAGATTGGTATCTAAAAGTATCAATAGGTTGCAATAAGTCACTCTGATACCACTCTGTTTAGTATTTATTACACTTAGCTGAGTATATGCTACAAAGCTAAATTAAATTGTGGTTGGAAGATTTTGTTTTGATAGTCTTTCATGCAATTAGAGTCTGCCTATCTTGAAAATCATCATTGACAATAATTGTTATTACCTCTATGTAAACATTGTCTTTTGGCACTTGTGCTCTAGCAGTGACTTATGGCTTTATAAGAGATGAGAGAGTGCAAAATTGAGTGGGATGTCCCAAATTTAGTGCAGAGGTCAGAGGAATCAATCTAAAAAAAAACTGTTGAAAGTACTGCATATACATACTTCTTAAAATCAAAATTCAACAATACTCCGGGATATTACAGAGTTGGTGGGCGGGTGTATAATTGAAATGTTTAAAAAAGAGGAAAAAATGAGGAAATTAGCTCTTTTTAAATGATTAGATCATTTTTGTCTATAAAGAAAAACTTACAATTGATTTTGTGTTCTTTAAAAAATTCAGATCGGAATTTTGAAAACTCATTTTTATGAAGGTTATCAGCATCACTTAAAAATATAAGAAAGTAACAAATTTTAAAATTAGATATATATTTTATGATTAGAATATAAGTTAGTTCTTTGCAAAGCACCTTCTCAAATTTTATTGGTAGAATGTGGTGACACTTGATTAGCTGCTTCATTATGAATAATTTTCTGTAATGCTTTCATTAATTCTTGATTACTGACAGTTTCTTTCTTATCTTGATTGTCAGTGCATATTTCTTGTAAAATCATTAGCTGTGGATTTACATTATACATATAATAGACCTATATTATGACTCCATTTTTTTTTTCTTTATTTACAATGAATTCCTATACTAAAATAATTTGCAATGTATCTACAAAGTGTGCACCCACACACATGCACACACTAATCTTTTTTCTTTTTCTTTTGCCAATAATCTTAATTCCTGATTACTGACTATCTTTCTTTCTTATTGAGTGCACACATGCTAAATTTTGTTTTCTTTTTATCAGTGATTGAATTAATTTCTGACCACTGACAATCCATTTCTTCCTAATCTTCAATGTAAAAAGTAAAGTTGGCCACCATAGTCAGGGGTGACTCGAAGACTCCCTTTTCAATAGCTACTACACCAAGGTGTAGGGGAGGGCGCTACTCCTTTCCCTGGATTGCTCCACTTTACCCTTAATCCTTACCTTATAATGCTGAGTGTTAAGCAAGGTGGCATCAAGTACCATTTTATTTTACGTCTTTGTTATGACTCTAACTAGGATTGAACCCTGATCTCTCGGACCACTGGCAAACACTCTGCTCATTAGGCCAATTTGAAAATAGCCATAAAGTTGGTGAGCAAATTTTTTAAAATCCTGATTATTTATACTTGGTTCAAACAACACTAAAATGCAATTAGGATTATTATTTCATTTTTATTACAACCATAGAATTGCTATTATATAATCATTAGAATAAATGAAAATTTTAATATTGATTTACTAATGACGATTGTCATTAAAATTAAAATTAAATTCAGAACAGAACTGTGTCAAGTTATCTATAATAGTATATCAGTAGCCTAATGATAAAAGTGGCATTTATTTTATACTACAAATATTTATTTTTCATCATGATATCCTTGTCAGTGTACTTAATTTATTGGTTAATATTGATTACATAAATCCAGCTTACAACTTTGTTGGGTTCCTTGTTACTTTTAGTAACAGCTGACTTCAATACTATAAACAATGTAGAAATTCCATTTGACTAATAATCTTTGGTTGCCATCAACTAGAGACTCTCGTCAAGTTAATGTCGATCTTTTTTTATGATTGATATCATAACTTTGGTTGAAGGGACTTCCTGGTGAACACTTAATGCCTCTTCAATTTTTATATCATACCAGTAGAAGATGCTGAGTATTGTAATGTTACCAGCACAGAAAATGAAATAGACTGAACCAAATTATATTCACTTTATGAAATGCCTTTGGGAAAGACATGAACTAGCTTCTCCTTAAGCTCTGTCCTCCTGTCATCAGATATCTTGATAAATGTTTTGTTACTATAATAGCACTATAACTACCTAACAATTGTTATTAAAATTTGTGACTGCTATAGTCAGCTTTGACGGGGTAAATAAAAATAAGAAATTTTGCTAAATTCTATGGATTCCTATTTAATCCCAGAAAAAAAACATAAGAGAAAAAAATCCTTAAGTGGATAATTGAAATAACCAAATTGATGTCTGTAAGCAGAAATTCTATTATTAAATATCATAAAAGCTGAATGTTTTCAAAAAGATGTTTACATGAAATTCACCTATATATTTCTCTGAAAATAAAATAAAATCTAATATAAAATTAATAATTTAATGGAAATATCAATATATACTCCTTTCCCTTTCAGATTTCACAATTATTTCTACTTATAAATCACGTCTTTTCTATTTTTAACTTATTTTTGGCCTATTTTGATCATATGCATGTCAATATATAAAAGTGTAATAAAACTTCAAGAGTGAAATCCAACTGCTTAGAGAAAAAATGTTCTACTTAAGCAATATTTGCATTATTAAACAAAGTTTTATCAAGGTGAGGGTCATTGGTAAAATAATATATCACAAACACAAGCCGATCACCAAATGGTGGTTAGCTTTAATAAGTAAATTCATGATAACAATTCGACTTTAATGGAATTCATGCAGTAAAGTACCTATTTAACAAAGAGAAAATGTGATCAGTTCAGATTATTATTGGTTAAAAAACATTGGCATAATATCATAGCTCTTCAATTTATATAAACATCAAAATTAAGAATGAAATGATGGACATATGAAATTGAGGTACATATTTCTCTGAAAATGAAATTAGAAAATAATATCAATAATTAATACCCCCCCCCACACACACCTAAAAAAAAAAACACATTCAAACTGTTATGTGTCATGGTTATTTCCTCTACTTAGAAAGTTTTTCTTTTTTTTTTTTTCACCCACCTTTCAACCTATTTTGATAAAATGACAATAAAATCTATTAGCAGTGTAAAATAACTTGAAGAATACAATTCAAGACTGCTTGAAGGTTTCATGTTCCGTTTAATGGTATTTAATGAGCTTTGGTTTTTATGTCACAAATCCAGATAGAAAGTAGAAATATTATATTGATCCAATTTTCTAAGTAAGAGGAACCTGCCTTTTTTTTTTTCTTTTTCTTTTTTTTTTTTTTTAAGCAACATTCACAATCCCGACATTTTATTAGGGTTTGAACACTCACCATATATGGTGGAGAATATGAAACCATCTTAGCCAAGAGGTAGACACTTAATCAAAATAATCTAAAGATACATTCAAACTATTGTCATTTTTAGATTTAATGATAGATTATGATAATCACTTATCTTTATTTCTCATCGAATTAAAAAAAAAATTTACCCATTTTGATTAGAAAATATCAATAAATATATGTGAATTACCGATCCATTGGCATAATGGTTAGAGTATATGCCAATGATCTGGGTTCAATCCCTGGTCAAGTTATATCAAAGACTCAAAAAATGGTACTTGATGCCTCCTTGCTTAACACTCCGCATGATAAGGTAGGGATCAAGAGTAAGTGGAACAATCCAGAGAAAGGTGTAGCGCCCTTCTCTACACCTCGGTGTAGTAGCTATTGAAGAGGGAGCCTTCAGGTCGCTCTCAACTACGGCCTTCCAACCTTTCTTATACTTTTAGGACACCTTATATAAAGTATGAGATATATAGTTTTGACCTTCAATTTAGTGAGCAACATTTACATGAAACTATTTACTAAGTATTTTATATCATGTTTTTCTAACATGAGTGTTGGATATTTTTATTTATCTTTCTGTCTCATCAGTAGTCAGTGTTTCTTTTATCTGAGATAGTTTTACAAAAGTATCCTGTAAGATCCTTCCTTTTTTGCATGGTTTGTACCAAGATACCTGGCCGAGTTATTGTCTGTATTTATTTACACTTTAACATCAGTAGCTGACACGTTTGTTATTGCTAAAGGAATATTACATATTATTTTATTTCCATGTCTGGTTTCTTTACAAAAAAAAATCACATTTCGTGTTTATTAGTACTTTTTAGTGATTTAATAGTTAATAATCTAGTTTCTGTTTTATGTGCAATGTATAATTGTTTTGTCACTATTAGGTGGGAGGGAGTAAGAAAATATCCCCACATAAAAAACCCACATGTAACTTTAACGCTTTTTACCTATTCTGCTGTTCACCCATCTTCTCTACATGCTTTTGCTTGGAAACCGAAACTGTTTTTTTTTTCTCTTTCTTTTTGGAACTGTCATAAATTTATTTTTCTTACTTGAATGTCTTGATGCATGCAAGCAATTAATGAGATCTCTGCATACACACCTTGCAGATAATAGTATTGGAATTTGGTCTCTTTCAAAAGAGTGTGTGTGTGTGTGTAAACGGTTTAAAATTGTGCATACATTTAGTTTTATAGTTATTGTGATTTTATGAAAAATTAGTCTAAACACTTTCATCACAAAAAATAAAAACAAACACAAATATATTTGTTTATAATTGAGAATAATTTTTAAAAAATATCCGTGGTTTCAAATTCGTTTTTTCACTGTTTATAAGCATAGACTTATGACTGGCCCTTTTTTAACTGGAAGCCTCATTTAAATATTGAAGACTTTTTCTTTCTAACCTTTATTATAATGTATATTCTTCAATATAAAAGTGCTTATCAAACATTCCTATAATGATATATCAGCTGAAACCGTTCTAAAAAAAATAATAGTAGTAATAATAATAGATTTTACTGCTTTTGCAAGTGTTTTTTTTTTTTTTTTTTTTTTTCTATTCTGAACCTTTGAAACAAGATCGAATGATATTTTTCGTGAAAAAAAAATCCTTTTATTGAAAATCTTTTCATCCGTTTAGTACTATGCAAGGTTCTTTTTATTTTATGAACTCTGAGCATGAAAATTTATAAACATTTAAAGTTTTTTTTTGTAAAATTTTATATTTCTAATATATTACTTTGTAAGAAATAGCAAAATGTGTATATTTATATGGAGAATATCAGTGTTTGTATATACACACAGAAGTGCCTGCATTATATAAATTTTCAGATGTTTAAAACCCTCACATGGAACTGACTTATTGAATGCAACTAAGTTTCCACATATAAATAAAACTTTATCTCATTTCTTGGTTATTTATCACTGTGAAAGTACTACATTTATACTTTTACAGTGATATTTAATTGAATATTCTACAGCATGCAGCTTTTCTTTTTCCTTGTCAAATATCTACACATTTAAACAATTCGACATGGCCCCCATTCTGTCCCATTTATAATTTTATTCATTTAATCATACCAAATTGAGTACTTATGGGGGTAAAAGATGCACTAAAATAAATAAATCAATAAAAGAAAAAAAAAACTATCCAAGATATTGAACTGTGTCTAATTTTGCAGGTATTATAAAAAGGAGACTGAACCTGTCTCTAACAGTTAAATAATCTACTGGAGATAATAGAAATGAGAAATGGCAAGTTACCAATACTGTGAAAAGAGTATCTAGCTCAAATTCTCCTTGAGGTTGTTTGGTTTGGTTTTGGTTTCTTTGTTTAATGGCATATCAACCTTTGTAGGTTATTTAATGCCAAAGCAATTTTTCCTAGAAGAACAGTCGTGGTACTATTTAACCCATAGCTGGGAGGATAAGGGGGTTCATACCTTTCCCAAGGGTATTTGCCCGAAAGTGAATGTAATAGCGCGACTGGAATTCGAACTCGCTTACTACGATTCCGCAGTCCATCGCTTTAACCATTACACCACGAGAACACCCCCTTGAGGTTGTTTACATTCACATTACAGTGAAGCACTCAGTAAAGATGCGTACCATCACCAGTAATTTTGATACCACGATACATAAAAAAAACTGTTTGCAGATTTTACACGGCATTCAATTTGCCGGTATTATAGATAGGAGGATGTGCATACAGAAGGTTCCAATTATACTTCGAGCGTTTTGGGTTTAACTTTTGTAAGAGTCTTGTGAAACATAAACCTTGTAAAATATACATCACCTGGAATATACGGTAATTCCACACACAAGAAGATATATCCGTTAATGTAACCAAAGATTTGTAGTCTAATTGGTTAGGGCTGTAGAATACACCGACTGCATCTCTGCTGAGGGATAAGACATCCCCCCCCCAACGAGTGTCCTAGGTATGACGCTAAACCATCTGATGGTGTGGCCTCAGTCCAAGAGCTTTCGAGAATATGAAGTACCCCTTCATTGTCATTGCTCCCAAGTGGTAGTACCTGTTAGGATTCCATCTATGGGTCAAATAAAACTATTTAATCGTTTACTATACTTGAAACCATTTAACTGTGTGCAAACAAATGAACTATGACTCGTTTTAAAAATGTTACCTAAAAACTATTCTCTTAAAAATTACAATATATGCATAAACCTGATTTGGTGTAAAATACCAATCAAGGGTTAATATGCTATTAAACCAAATAATCTAACTAAAAAATTGTTTAAAAGGTCTGTACATATAATCATAAACATTTGCCTTCGTGAAATGACTTTTTTTAGTAAGGCATACACAAATATCTTCATGTGGTTATCTCTACCCAGATCTACTGAGGGTGGATGTTTAAGAGGAGAGGTGATTCGTCACCTCATCTCACCCACCATTTGATCATAGAGTAATTCATTTCTTCACTGGTGTCTCTCCAATGTGCTGGCTCCTTGCCAAACTAAGCTGAGCTTAGTAAAACTCCACACCCGAACACATGCACGCCTTCAGATTCATCTGCCTACAAACTTGTCACACAACAGAAGAATGGATGGATGAGCTAAAATTAACACGATTAAATGCATAAAAATAAACAGGACGATTTAAAAAAATGTGTAAGAATGAAAATGCTTAATCTGATAATCTTAAAATGTTATTATTAGTCAACAATACAGCATGGAATAAATCAAAAGAAAAGGCTGGTTACAGGAAGGTTAAAGATGAGTACTCTGCCCCTAGGATAGCTTTGGTTTTTCTAATGTTCTAAGTGCAGGCTATTTAAAATCGTTTCTCTCTGGAAATAATATTGAAATAATTTTCATCTTTCACAAATCACTTGATTTAATTATTTGTAAAGTTATGGTCATTTAAACACTAACATGTGTGGAACCACATGACACTAGGGAAACCCAGGTTAGGAAAAGGCCAGTCAAAGGAATTATCCATGGGCTCTTTATTTTAATTGTACAAGAATGGATCTATTTAATATGTGATAAAAGAAATAGAAGAAAAAACATTTGTGAAAAAAAAGTAATCAATACATGTTTGTAACAAAGTTATTTCTATTTCATTTTTTTAACACAGTACGAGATAATTGTTTTAAATTGATCTTTAACAAAGAAAAGAAAATTTACTTCAAAATTATAAATACGTTTAACTTAGTCTGACATAAGTTTCTAAGCGTTTAAGATACACAATGATTTGTTAAAATATTTTGCTAACCATGGACCTCTTAGTTAGGTGCCCCAAAATGTGAATATAGTTTGTAACAACCGCGTAGACAAGTTTGCTAACTTTCCTTAGTCTAAATGGAAATGCAACAAAGGCAGTGATGTCCTAAGTGCTTGCTTCGAAAATCAGCATTCGTCTATCTGCACTTTTTTTCTTCTTCTTCTACACCGATCTCAGACCCTGTAAGAAATATTTATATTTCTCTTTCTTTTTCAGCCCTGAGTCAGGTCATTGGGATCTGTCATAAAAATAAATGATCTGCTTCTAGCACTTTTTTGACTTTTTCCTCCGCACTGAGTTGAATGTAAGAAAGAAAGAATGCTTATCCTATTACAATTGAAGCAAAAGAACAGTATTGTTTTCTTAAAAGTTCCGGGATTAAACTTATTTCCAATAGCAACAGTTATAATTTTCAGAATCGATGTGTTTAAAAAAATCGTTGCTTAATTTTTGCCAAGATAATAGCATACAGGTTTTTAAGAAAATTAGCCCCGTTGATACATGAATATACCAAAATGTATATATATATATATATATATATATATATATATATATATATATATATATATATATATATTTCTTTATTTTTTGTGCTTTTACTCTTCGTAATTTTTAAAGTTTAGTTTGTTTGTTTGAGGTGCGCACTTAAAGTTGAAGAAAGAAGAGGAAAGAAAAAAGTTTAAAATGGTAAATAGTTTTCTTAACTCTCTCTCTCTCCATTTTTTTTATTATTATTAATAACTGTTATGGTTATTCATAAGGTTCACGCTCAGGCTATTGTTTTTGTTTATTTTTTTGTTTGTTTGTTTTTGCTTTTTTTTTTTTGTTATTTTTTTTTTACCTCTCAGGGTTTCCATAAGATCCAAGATTGAATTATCATTGAGGATCATCTCCTCTCATCGCCCTGAACCAAATATATATATATATAAGTATATATATATTACACACACACACACACACACACAATGTGTATATGCGCGTGTATATTGCGTATACGCGTGAGCTTGCACACACCTGTTCCTTTTTACCGGTCGACCTCAAGACTCCAACGAACTCATTTCCTTAACTTACTCTTTCTTTTCTTTTATCAAAACGTGTACATCTCTTTTATATTTCCTGTTCCCCATTTCCCGCGCGCACTCACCACCCCCCACAGCCTCGGCCATGTACCCAGGTCTCTTTCACACTTAAACGTTTCTAGCAAACACTTCTTACCTGTGTCAAGGTGTACCTATATGTAAGTTAATGTCCTCTGCTTTTAAAACACTTCTGCCAATACTAGTCCCGAAGTCTGATTTCGTCCGTTGTAAACGTGTGTGTGTGTGTGTATGTATGTCTGTCTGTCTGTCTGTCTGGAGAAAGAGAGAAGGAGGAGGGATTTGTGTGTATGTGGAGAAAGAGGGGAGGAGGGATCTCTGTGTGTGTATGTGTGTAATGTATTACCTGGGGAGGCAACGTGGTTGTGGTAAAAAGAGTGGGTAGCAGCATGTGTAATTTGTAAAACAGTCATCCAGCCTTGGCACTTAATAGCAGGAGAAGCAGTTATGGTTGTGTGAATGGGATCTCCTGAACCAACCATATGATGGGCAGATTCTCTCTCTCTCTCTCTCTCTCTCTCTCTTATTGATTGTTGTCTTTTCAGCAGAATGAAATGTAGTGATGGTGGCGGCGGCGGTGGTGGTGTACCTCGAGGTTGGCAAATCTGACTTCAGCTCTGACCACTTGCAATACTACAATTAGTTTTACTACTAGTACTTCAGCCAGGAGTATCACTACACCACGACTTTTTCTATAAACAGTTACTTGACCTACAATTAGTATTTTGACTACAATTACTTTCACTACTGTCGGTGTTATTATTTATAATATTAATACAATTCTTATCTCCTTGGTAATTAAACACTCATATCTACTATATATTATGTATTTTTGCGTTTTCTAAAATAATTTGTTATTTTGACACTCATTGACTTTTTACGCTACAAGTCACTGGTGGGTAGATACTTATTCAGCTTTTTGTTTTTATTTCATTTTATCTCCCTCCTTAGTCTGCTGGAGTAGTGAAATTCATTAATGATCACTATTTTCTTATTTATAGTGTACTTTATTTCAATAAAACCAATTTACTTTATTTTGCTGTTGTCGAGTCACTTTCCCGGTTAGGTGAGGCTTATTATAAATGATGAAATTTTCAAGTTTTACTGTATTCCTAAAAGTTTTCCTATATTAAAAAACAACAACAAAAAAACAACAACCCTTTTGTTAGTTTCCTTCTTCATCAATAGGTTCAGTTGATTTATTTGACTTCTCTGCAGGTTTTTAACAGCAGGCCCTTTTTTCAGTAGAGATCTTTTCCACATATTTATGGTGTCCTGTCAAGAACAGTTCAACTGGCAGTTAATCTCCTTTTTAATGTTACCTCAGTCAATGACCCTGTTTGCTGCCTGGGGAACAGAGCACCTGAAGTTGAAAAAAATTTTTTTTAAATTAAAAATATCATTTTAGCCTTGATTTAATATCGATTACATATTTGTTGAATGAAAGAAAAAAAGGTTTTGTGCTACCCAAAAGTTTGGGGAATTATAATATGGGCACATAGCTGAAATTTGATCGGGATTTTTTTTACCTTTTTAAATGTTTTTGATTTTATAGTTCAAACAATATTATTAATATTCATCTTTGAATTATGCACATTACCAAAGAAGTTGAAAAATAAATATTTTTGTTGAACACTTTATAATTTGCCTATAGGTTCATCAATGTGCTTATATATATAAAAGGAAGAAGAAAAAGAGAGTGAACCAATACCTGCAGAAACAAAAATCTATCACAGAATTGAAAAGGAACAGCAACCCTATCAAAGTGGTTGGCACAATGTAAATCAAAGTTGACACCACCAAAAGTTATTTAAACTTTCCCTGACTGTAGTGATAAGATGCTAGAAACACGTGTAGGAGTAAAATAAATAATTTAAAAAAATCTCTTATTCCTTTTACTATATATATATATATATATATATATATATATATATATATATATAGCAAGATATTCATATTAGTAAACTGAAGTTCTAATACAGTGGATGTTTTTGTCCTCTTCCATTTGTAGAAATTGACTTATGGTAACTTAAGTAAAGAGACTGTGTGGCTGTGGTCGTGTATTCTTGGCAATCATTGGACATAGACAGGATTTAACATCTTTTGACTATTGAATGATGGTTGGAACCAGAAAGTTGGGGTATTCTATCTCCCTCTTAGATGTCAACTGTTCTAAATTTTCTCCAGGCACAGGTATACCAGGAATATATGAATTCCAGCCTACAGATGATGTAAGAACAGGATTGCTGGCAAACATTAAGGATGGTAACCACCTAACAATATTGTGTCAAATTATATCCAAATTCAAATGAGTGCCATTCAACCAATTAGTCAAAAACACTGTACATTGTATTCCATAGGATTTCATAATTGTCAACCATTAACACCACTACATTTGTTATTGAACTTCTCCTAGGCAAGAGAACCTCATCTTTGGACCAGTGAGGACTTGGGCCAGATTTAAACTTTATTGAGTGTGTATTTGGCACTTTACAGATCTAACTAAATTCCTTACTGCCTCTTCCAACAAATATAATCAGTTATAGACGACCTTAAAACATGCCTGGTGCTTTAATGGCTAAAGTGCTGGACTGTGGTCTTGGAGTAAGTTTGAACTCCAGTCGTGCTATTACATTCACTTTGGAACAAATATCCTTGGGAAAGGTATGAACCCCCTTGTCCCCCAGCTATGGTTTAAATAGTATCACTGCTATTCTTCTACAAGTATGGTTTTGGCATTAAATAACCTCTGAAAATTGATATGCCATTAAACAAAGAAACCAAACCAAAATAACCAATGACACCCAAACTAGATGTTTCACTGTGGAGCTGTAGTTATTCAGGAAAAGGGAGGAACTGCATGTTATTAGGTTGCTGTCTTAATATTTTGGCTCTACAGTTTAGTTTTTAATTACTGGAATTTTCTACCAGAACTAATATTAACAAGAAGAAAAAATGTGTTATCTAATGGATTTTGCTGTTCTAGCAAACCATATAGAATAAAAGCAAGCAAAAAAGAATGGACAAATACATGGATGTTTCCTGAGAGCTAAAAGATTTGTGCAATATGTAGTTGAAAGTGATAGCAATTGTAGTTGGTGTCCTTGTAATTGTCACTAAAGGCTTAGAAAAGAGACTTGGGTAACTGAAGATTAGAGGAAGAATCAAGACTATCCAGATCATAGCACTATTAAAATCAGCTAGAATACTTAGAAGAGTCCTGGAAAAGAGACTGGAGTAACTGGAGATTAGAGGAAGAATCAAGACCACAGCACTGTTAAAATCAGCTAGAATACTTTGAAGAGTCCTGGTGACATGAGGAGACCTACTTTTATTCCAACTTAAAACTGGTGTAAAAAAAATGAAAAACCTGTGTGTAGTGAAAATAAATATAATGTGTGATAATTTGAATTATTTGATTGCCTTTTCATGTATATATACTTTCCATTTCTTATAAATATTTTCAGTTTTAATGCCTTTTTTTATTGGTTGCCAAAATTTAAAAACAACATTGTACAGAAAAATAATATCCTTCTTTCCCTTTTAATCGGTGTTACATTTGCATATGAATTTTATACTCTTGGATATATCTACTATTTTGAGACAGATGTAGTTAGAGGTTTTCTTTTTTTTTTAAATTCAATCAGATTTTTATATTATATCTTTTAACATAATTTTTTTAGAAAACTAACAATTTTTCTTTTTTCTATTTATCATCTTTATGTACTGATAAATCAAAGAATTTTCCTTTTGGTAATCATCTTAAAATACCAGAGTGAGTCAAAAGTTTTGCAATATTTTTGGTAATATCAGCTACAATTTGGCAGTTTTGGATGCTTTTGCCTAGCTCATGAAGATTATAACTCACACTAGACTGTGAGATTGCAAACTCGCCTGATAATCATCAAGTTCTACTTGCTGAATTTTCTTCTATAACTTTGTTGCACAGCTTTGGAATCCACAGTTTTAGGCCTACCTGACTTTGCCCAAGCAAAATTTCTTGAACCATTGTATTACTGTACTGTGATCCATTCAACCTTCACCTTTATGCACAAAAATGTTTTTTGTTGCTTCCATGGAATTATGCCCCAGTTTAGACTTGTAAATTCCCAAATTAAACTATATTGCCCATTCATCTGTGTAGCTTTCACACCATACACAGAGTGAAGCAGTGACCAATATTGTAGTGCACAAACTACCATAATACTACCAATCACAGCAGGGATCTTCCACAACTTGAACGGCTTTGGTCACATGATATATGTGCCACAATCTAGCACATACTAAAATATTGCAAAACTCTTTACTCACTCCAGTTCTACACGATACTCTTAATTTTTTACAGAGTTTTATAAGTTGTAAAAATAAGATTTTGGATAACTTACACTTTTTTTTCTCCTAAACATGTACAGAAAGAAGATAGAATTATTATTATATTTTGAAAATAATGTAGACCCTGTTTTATAATTTGTTGAAATTGGATTAAAATTTAAGAAATTAAATTGCTAATTCATTACTTCATTGACAAAACCTTGATTCTTTAAAAAAAAAATTTTATTAACTTCCAACCAGCCTACTCTTGGACAATTCATGATCGCTGCTGCAATTCTTGGGTAGGTGGGAGTGATGTTGATTGGTTAATTAATTGATATTTTGTCTCCAAAAAAAAAAAAAGAAATTTGTTACACAGTTTTATTAGAATTTTGACCATTAACAAAAATTTCAGATCCAAATTCAGTTAATGTTAGGCTACAGACTTATTGTTCTCTCTTTATATATTCTCTACTTTACTGAATTAAATACTTAAAAGCAGCATCCTCTGCCTAACTTGGCTCATTTCAGATTTAATATCTTGGAAATATATTTGGAAAAATTTTTGATATAAAAAATTGCTAACTTAGCCATTTTCTAGTTAGATCTTGGTCTTTTTGACTAATAAAGATTTTGTTGTATAGTTATTATATGAGTTTTTCTAGTGAGGTTCTTGTAGATTTATTTTAATGCTTGTAACATTATGTTTTGCCTATATATATGGTTTTCAAACAATGATCAGCGTCCACAACATCAGCAGCAGGAATTTGCAGATGCTGTGAAGGTGTCTTAAAAAATTTATATTATCTGATTAACAATAGAACCACAAATTCATATTTCTTGTTACTTGTATACACCTATGAAAATTCAATTTGAACCACAAACACTCCCAAAACTTTGGCTTAACAATGGATACTCAGAACCCATGCTGTTTCAAATTCAGTAAAAATGCTGCTACCTTTTTCAATACTATATTTATGCAAAACAACATTTTTAGCACTTACTAATATAATGAGCAAATACAGATCTAGACTTGTTGTGCCAAGTGAATTGACAAATAACTCCAAGAATTGACAATTTGTACCAAGAAAGGCAAACAAATCCCTCTCATTAAATATCATTACTCTGTGCAAATATAGGATGTGATTTTCATTAAATATTTTTGATAAATATCATTTTTATTTATAAGGGAGTCAATGAGACAGTGAAATAGAAAAGGGTGCCAGCTGCAAAAATTTTGAAAACTACTGCTATAAACTACTTAGGCATTAGTTCATGATTTGCTACCTCATTGGGAATTTAATGTCTACAGTTGTTTCCTATAAATATTCTGAGATCTTAATATATTTCAAGCTTGTGTACTCAGCTCTATGGTTACCTTATTTTTTCTTAGAGACTTATTTAAATGCTGTATCATTAATGCTTTCATATATTATTTATATATATATATATATATATATATATATATATATATATATATTTACTTTTTTCTTTTTTCTTTAAAGAAAAACCAAAGACCGGTTATTTTAGGATCATAAATTTATTTCCATCCTGTTTTTCGTTTCTGGTGTGAACCAAAAACACGAAGAAAAATATAACAGGACTTCTTCAGATCCAATGGATAAATTAAACAGAATAGACACGTGGGTGGGGGGAGGAAGAGATTTAAAGAGTTACCTCCTCGTTTTATTGAATTTCCGTTTTTTTATTTACCTATTTATATGATTTTCTTGTCCTGAAGTAATTACTCCCAACTCTGGTTTAACTGGACCGAATGATACCTATATATATATATATATATATATATGTATGTTAATTAAATATTAATTCATCATTGATATAACATTATTATGATAATAAATGGAACCTATTTTACTAGATATCAAATTCTTATGCATTTAAAACTCATTAAGTCTATCACCTTGTTGTATATGCTTTAAGTCAGTAATGATTATGCATCAATGTCATTTGATTACATGGAGCCGTCCTTGTTTAGTGAAACATTTGTTGAGACAAAGAAGAATCCCCAAAGATTATTAAAGTTAGCAAAACATTGCTACCATTATGCCAAAGCAAAGATGGTAAAAACTAAAATTTAAAAGTGAGTGGATTAGAAACAAATTATTTCAAAATTGCTTGCTAGAAATGAAAGAAAATCGCGACCTGGTTCATTGTAGATTGTATAGTTAGTTATTAACACAAAATATTCTGACTTATTCACGTATGTGAAATTTAAAAAATATCAGCAAAAAAAACTATTTAAGCAATGATTCATAATTCAGAATGTTTTTCAGAAGACCTCCAAATTGAGCTTAGATGCAATGAAGTTTCTAGGCTCAAAGGAAGTAATTTCAGTGTATATTCACTGTCAGAAAATTCATCTAATTGCCTGTACAAATAACAATGAAATAGAAAAATATTGGAATGGAGTACATTAAATAAGAGATGATTCTGGTCGTAATCCTTTCAAACATCTTTCAGACTGTTATTATGACTGTGATACTTTCTCACTTCAATGAAGAGAGGTTATTCGGCTGCTTGAATTATGTAAAGGTAGAATAAACAAACAAAATGAAATTGGAGTTTCTACATGCTTTTTTCTGTGTAAAATTTAGCTTAATTCTAAACTTCCTGATGAAATATTTAAATTCATTGGAACAATTGCAATGTAAACAACTTTATCAAGCATCTACCATAGGCATTCATTGGTATTATGTTTATTGTCATAGGAAATCATCATGTCGTGCCGCTAGCACGGATATCTCTGACCCTCTCACGCCACTTCTCCCTATCGTTCATTGCCTCTGGCAGGTCTTCAGGGCTACATCCCATATCCTCACATAGCTGCTGTATGTATGTTCGAGCTGGTCATCCTGCTTTTGCTTGGCCATGGCAAAACAAGTTGAAATCATAGATGGTGCTGTTTGCATTTTTATATTACATTAATACCCTTGGAAAAGGTATGCATCTATATATTCTCCCTCCAGCTATAAATGATTGGAAAGACTGGGTTCTTTAACCTTGGTATGGCAACTAGTCTAGGAGACAGAAAATTCTGAATTTAAACCTGTTAAACTCTGCTTAAAATTGACCTTGTGTCATATCCTGCTTATGGAGAAGGGATAGGGTAAATATATACTATATGGAATACTGATAATATTATTAAGTTAAGATATTTGTAATAAATTTCTTTTCTAGAATTCAATTTCCATTTAAGTACTTTTAATTGGAATTCATTATTATTTACCTGTAGATTTTTCATGTTTTTGCTATAATTCCAACTACAGTAATAACATATCTATGAATGATATTGCCTCTAACAATAAAATCTGATTTGGAGTTGGCAATGCAGTATAAAATCAAGTGGTCTATCCAAAGAAACTTTAGTATATGTTTGAGTGGGTGAAAAAAAAAAGGTATATTTTTATCCTGGTTTTTGTTTGTGCTTGATTAAACCTTTTTTTTTTTTTTTTTTTTGCCTCCTTTCCTTTTCTTTTATACACCTTGGACAATTCAGTCTTTAAGCCAAGTAGGAAGTGTGACATTTGGAACTGCAATGACACCAGTCTTTTAGTGATGATATTCTTAGCAAGGCACAATAGTTTTTATCATCTATTTTGGTGGTCAGTAATCATAGATTAATGCTATTTTCAGCTCTGTATTTACATTCTTCTGAAACGGATCAAAAATTGTCCATCTTCATACATGTATTTTTCTGATATTTACTAAGCTTAGTCTGACGCAAAGACACAAGTGTGGGGCACACAATGAGGATTGAACTCACTACAGTTGTAATGATTTGCAATATGAACTTGCTAACCATTGCTTGGCTGCAAGACACTTCTGCATATTAACTAAGCTTAGCTTTATAGGTACAAAGAGATAAATGTATGTATTTATCCAACTCCTTGTCCACTGGCAGAATGTGACTCAAGGTTAGTTTTTAAGTTCAGTACAGCTGGTTTGAATTTAATGTTTTGCTTTTTCCTAGACTAGATGTCTAATCCAGGCTAAATAGCAAGATCAGATAGATTCATGCCTTTCCAAAGGGCATTAGCTTAAAGTGAAATGCAAACAGCTTCATCTTGGGTTTGAACTCAGATCGCCAATTCCATTTCCTATGATGATAACTGTTACACTAAGCATGTCTAAAGAGATAAATATTAGGCACCCAATTAGGTTCAAATTCATTACACTAACAATTGTCCATGCAATTAGTTTTAGTTTTCTTTTGAATATTGCCAGTAATGTTTCTTTATCAGAAAGAAAAAGTCTCAAATTTGCAAAAATTGTTGTTACGGTTCTCGACTGGCATTTTAACTTTTTAATTTTTTTATTTCATTTTATCCATTTATTTGCATACAAATATGAAAGACAGTCTCGTATATTTCTGACCATCCATTTTTTCACAGTATTTCTAATAGAGGATTTAGCTCTTTGATAAACCACTCTTCTATGTCTACGCCACTGCAACACAGTATACAATCAAAATCCGATAGATAGATGGATGAAGGGATGCATACTCCCCTTCCCTAAAAAGGGGGACCTCGGATTAGCCAAAAACTACCGAGGCATAACACTTACATCCATAGCTGCCAAAATCTACAATGCCCTACTACGAAACCGAATAGAACCCAAAATCGACAACATACTTAGAAAAAACCAAAATGGCTAACGAAGAAATAGATCCACGACCTCACAAATATTAACCATCCGCAGAATCCTTGAAGGTGTACGGGCAAAGAACCTACAAGCAACATTAATATTTGTCGACTTTACCAAGGCTTTCGACTCCATTCACAGAGGAAAGATGGAACAAATCCTACTAGCGTACGGCATACCTAAAGAAACCGTAGCGGCAATAATGATTCTCTATAGAAACACTAAAGTAAAAATACGATCACCGGATGGAGACACAGAATACTTTGACATTGTAGCAGGAGTACTACAAGGGGACACGCTGGCCCCGTACCTCTTTATCATTTGTCTAGACTACGTACTTAGAACATCGATTGACAAAATCAAAGAGAATGGCTTCGAACTGACAAAGAAAAGAAGCAGAAGATACCCCGCAACAACAATTACCGACGCCGACTACGCCAATGACATAGCGATACTGGCAAATACACCTGACCAAGCCGAAACTCTTCTGCATAGTTTGGAACGAGCAGCAGCAAGCATAGGCCTCTATGTTAATGCACACAAAACGGAATATATGTGCTATAACCAAACGGGGGACATCTCCACTCTAGAAGGAACCCCACTTAAACTAGTAGACAAATTCACGTACCTAGGAAGCAGCGTCGAATCAACCGAAAAGGACATCGAAACGAGGCTAACGAAAGCATGGACAGCTATCAATAGGCTATCGATTATATGGAAATCAGACCTAACCGATAAAATGAAACGCAGTTTCTTCCAGGCAGCGGTCACATCGATACTGCTATATGGACGCTAACAAAACGGCTGGAGAAGAAACTAGATGGCAATTACACAAGAATGCTGCGTGCAATCCTGAACAAGTCCTGGCAGCAACACCCCACAAGACACCAACTGTATGGCCACCTGCCCCCTATCACGAAAACTATTCAAGTTAGACGAACCAGACATGCAGGACACTGCTGGAGAAGCAGAGATGAACTCATAAGAGATGTACTCTTATGGATCCCCACAAATGGCCGCGCAAAAGCAGGGCGACCAGCTCGAACGTACATTCAGCAGCTATGTGAGGATACAGGATGTTGTCCTGAAGACCTACCTAGGGCGATGAACGATAGGGAAGAGTGGCGAGAGAGGGTCAGGGATATCCGTGCTACCAGCACGATATGATGATGATGATGACAAATAAAAACAATCTGCATTGTTCTACAACAATTTACTGATTTACATTAATACTTTTAATTCTCATTCATAAGAATCAGTGAATAGATAACACAATGATGATCTACATTAAAAATAGATTTGATAAACTATAAGGAGACTGTTCTTATTCATTCAGTATTTATTCCTTTTGAAAAAGTATCAGTTAACTTTTGTTTATTGTATGATCTTTAGCCTCATATATGTATAAAAATGCTTTCTCTCAACCCTGGAAAATGCCAAGGTAAAGACTTGGATAAACTAACCTTCTATAAGTACCACCCAAGTCGTACTGGACTGTAGCCATGAAGTAAGTGGGTTAAAATTCCAGTTTCACTATTATACATTCACTTTTGGACTAATGCCCATGAGAAAGGTGTGAACCCTCTTATTCTCCCAACTATGGGTTAAATAGTACCACCACTATTCTTCCACTAGGATGTCTTTGGCATTAAATAACCTACAGAGGTTGATATGCCATTAAACAAAGAAATCAAGCCAAACCAATTAATATTAATGACAGAATTATTGACAGGAGTCATTATATAATAATACATGATCTTACTTCAGTCTAATGTTATAAAGATTTGTAATTGTGCAATGATTCTTTTCAATGGTAAACTCTTTAAAAAATGTTTATTCGTAATTAATCAGCTTAAAAATTTTGGTGAGTTTCTTCTTTTTTCTGAACATCTTGGATGCTTAAAACAATGCATTATTTCTCTTTTTAAATTTGTATTCTTTATTGTAAGCATTAATAATGATAATCTAGATATTTTTGTGTTAAGCTTTGATTATACTTCTTGATGTCCAATCTATTAAATGGTACAAAGGATACAATAATATTCAGATCACTAAACATCATTTGATCATTTATATATTAAAATTCTCCTTATGTTTGTATCTATGTAACAGTAACATAACAAAAACCGAATATTATAATGAGCTTTTTATTAGAGCAATATGTATTTGAAATGATCTTAACATCTTATTTTAATCATCAAAATTCTCAACATAACAGATATAACTGAAATCCTAATGGAACTCCTTTAATCCTTCCTAAATATAAGTACCAATATCATTATGGATTGCTATTAAATTGTGAATCCAATTGATAAGTTATCTAGAAAATACTTTTTTTTTTTTAAATTCCTTATAACTATATATGCTTATTATGAATCCGTTTAAATAACTTTAAATATACATTTCTTTTTGAGGCTTTGCACATATCAGTTAAAGTAAAGGTTATAAAATAGTTATATAGTTAGGCCGTTCATTGTTTGTATATATTGTGTATAGCTTATTGAATTTGTTTAGATCAGTCTAATTGACTTAAGTAGAAAAGAAAAGTTTTTTTTACTGAAAAGAAACTTTGACAACATTTTCTCTACTTATTAGATAAGTCATTATCATTCCAAGTGTTGTTGGGATTATTTTTTTTTTTCTCTTCATTGTTTTGGTCCATCCGTTCTGTATGGAAAGATCGAAGGAATCTGTTTTTCTTTGTACAGTTCATATGAATTGTATACCTAACAAAAGTAAAAGAATTCTTTGGTTTATACTGCTGAGAGAGAGAGAGATCCCGACCTCCATCTTCACTTTTCTTTTATGGAATGTATATATAAAGAAGGCTATAGAATTGTTCTGCCAAAATGTAACAACAGAAGCACTAAAACAATGAAATCAATACTCTGTGAATAACTCTTGGAATATTATCAGTTTAGTCTATTAATAATTTCTAATTATTTAGGGTTTATCTTTTTATAGCATTGCAATATTCTCTTCTTTTTTTTTCTTTTTTTAATTAACAATTTCTTCCCTTAAGTAGGCAAGTGGAGGATTAATGATGTATATATTAGGTAGACCACAAAATGGTCAAAAAATTTTCAGTAAAATCTTTTATTTATATAAACTTATAGTATCATTATTGAATCATCAAAGAATTTTTCCTGGCTTTTTTTTTATGTCACCTTTCGTCTAAATTATTACAATTTGAATTCATCGAATTCTTTTGGGATTTTTTGAGATCTTGAACTTTAGGAATCCCTAACCAGATAAATGTTGTATAGAGAAAAACAAAATGATAATCTGAAAATGATAGATTGAAAGAATCTCTTGTGTATGGAAGAATTTTTTATCTATCATTTGCTGCATTACTTTCAAAACATGAGAATGATCATTATCATTGATTATTTCTGTTTTTGTGCATTATTCAAACAAGCAAATTGGTCACTCTAGCATTGCATAGTAAATTCTCTTTGAATCTCTCTAAATATTTGTAAGAACTTTTTTCCCCGTCATTTACATTTTGGTTGAGATGTTGAAAACTGCCCTGGATCTACAGATGCTTTTCTTTGGGGATTTTCATATTTAATCTATATTTCATCACCAATAACTACAATTATCTTTTGTGTGTGTGTTTATTCTTAAGTATTTAAACTCCGATGACCAATGTTCATTTTTTGTAAGTTCATGTACAACCCATTTAACATCAGAATTCTCACAAGCAATAACAAACTAGTAAGAAAAGTTGGCAACCGTAGACGAGGGTGACCAGAAGGCTCCCTTTTCAATAGCTACTACACTGAGGTGTAGGGAAGGGCGCTACTCCTTTCCCTGGATTGCTCCACTTTACCCTTGATACATACCTTATACTGCTGAGTGGTAAGCAAGGAGGTATCAAGTACCATTTTTAAAGTCTTTGGTATGACGCGACCTGGGATTGAACCCATGTCTCCCGGACCATTGGTGAACAATAACAATTAAATAAACTTAAATGACATTTTAAAGATTTCCTGAACATTGTGCAAAAGATGGTATTTAAAACTTCATCATTAAACTAATAAAAGATGAACATCAAAATTAGCAAATCTCAAAGAATTCATAAAATGGTGATTTTTAGATATTAAATTTAGTACCGACTTTCTTCTTTACCATTTGTCTTTCAGTATATGAAACTCTCTTAGAAATAATAAATGAGAAACCATTTTTAAAGCATTTCTCCTCATTTCAATGAATTATTTTCCTCTAAGAGTCACAGGATGTTGATAAGTATTTCATAAAAACATATGATAAACAAATTGGCCTTTGTTTAAATTGCCTCTTTGCCTCGCAGACTTTCTTTCTCTATTCAGGGTCAATGATTGATGTTTGTCAGGAAATACAAAAATAATAAGCTGCTTACAGCTGTTAAGTGACAAGTGTGCTTGTGTGTATACTTATGTAGTAGTCCTTCATTTATAAATGGATGATTAAAATAGAGAAAAACAAAATGATAATCTGAAAATGATAGATTGAAGGAATATTTTTTATAGATTGTTTGCTTAACTTTTCCTGTTTCTGCGATTGAATATAAATCAGTGGTTAGTACTTGTGTGTGTATGTATATATATATATATATATATAAATAAAACTGGTGTTTCAACTAAAGTCTACGTAAAATTTATTGCCAAAACAATAACTTTTTCTACATTGGACAAGTTTTTGAATAGCTAACTACATAACATAACAAAGGTAGCTATTTTTTCATAATGAGGTTAGCTAATTTACATATTTTTCAAAAATCAAATTTTAATAAATAACTTTATTTTATTATTCATTTTCATCCTTGTGTTTATGAATAATTTGTTTTCTTTTCTTTTTAAATAATAAGTTGTTTTGTTAATAGTTTGTACTATTATTGTTTTATCAACTGTAATCTTAAGTAAAAATAAACAAAAAAATGTAGGTTTTACTTTAAGAATTTTTTAAAAAGTTTATTTTAAGATGTGTTTTTTTAATCTTTTATATATTCACAGTAGTTTTTCCATCAAAATTAATTCTATTTAATGGATGAGCTAACCTGAACTCAAAGTTTCTGAAAAGTATATTTTAGCAGCTTCTTTTTTTTTTCTTTTCTTTTCCCCAATATTAATCAAGAATTATCACTATTATTTGAATTGATGTTTTCATTATGTTTTTTACAGTCACAGTGTTTTGGGTATTTCTGGGAGGAATTATCATTATTATAAACTTGTTAATTAAGATAAATAAGGTCCAGGCAAAAATAGGATAAATATATATTTTATTTTAGAGTTAACACGTGCGACTTGTCTCAAAGAGATCCCTCTAAAAATTCTCAACCCTCCTTTTTCTCCTCCCTCTCCTCACAGCTCCCTCTTCCTCCAGGGGGAGATAATTGCTCGTCCCTTAAGCCAAGATAGGATGTTAACAAACTGATTTATTCAAACTGTTAAAATTGGTTGTTTGTAATATTTCAACTATTCTACTTGCTGGTCTTTTTTAGGGGCTTACCATTTCTGATCATATTCTTGGAATTTGGAACTGAACTCGTTATTCAGTTCATGATAATTGAATTTTCTAATACCTCTGTCCATGCTTGGAAATATCTTATTGTTGTTACTAGGTTTTCTTACCTGGAAAATTTACCATGAAGAAATACATGTGACTTATGTATCTAATCTTCTTCTTAGCTTAAAATATCAGAAATGATTATGAATGAATTAGTAGATTTAAATGAAACAAAGAGGATTTGATGTATATATGAGTATTATGTGTTAATTTGTATGTTAATTCATCTTTTTGCTGCCACTTTTCTGAACCAGATTTCACTGACTGACCAAGTGATTGAAGCCATGATCACCTGCTAAACTGAAACACTTATCTAATGTTTATATTCTTAGCAGTGGTATCCATATCCTTTAGTTCAGTAGAGAAAGCAGAAGTCTCTTCACAAATAAAAATTAATAAAGGCTGAATTAACATGCATTAGTTAATTCATCTGTGATCTCCTAAGTGGAATAAGAATAGATCTATTCCTATAGATTAAATAAAGAATTCAGTTCAAAATTCTGAGAATGTTACTCAGTATAAATATTACCAATTTTACTCCATTTTCTTATTGATTAGGCATTTTCACTATGATTATTTTGCTAGTCATCCTGCTCTTCCATCCTATTTTTGCTATTTTGATTAAGAATTTTCATTATTACTAGTTTTATTCCATCTTATTATTGTTGCTTTTTGCATTTAGTGTTTTCACTTATTATTTTATTGTTAATTTTATTTCATTCACGATTTATTGCTGTTCTCACTCAATCATGTTTATTCTTGTACGTCTTTAGAACTAATATGATGCATTCACTCGAGTGCTTTACTGGTTTTTGCCTTGTGTCAGACTGAGCTAAGCTAAATATGTGTGTCTGCCATAGAGCAATGGTTATTAAGCTTGTTCCAAAAGTCATTACTATAGTATTGTGTGGATGTCTTGAAAGAAGTTGGCAGAGATGAAGAC
This sequence comes from Sepioteuthis lessoniana, assembly GCA_963585895.1. NCBI lineage: Eukaryota > Metazoa > Mollusca > Cephalopoda > Myopsida > Loliginidae > Sepioteuthis > Sepioteuthis lessoniana. Next base: position 135,526,967 of record OY757907.1, read on the forward strand.
ATCAGGGAAAGAAAACTTAGACATATGGTCACAGAAAAATCTCTCTCAACTTCCCTCTGAACTGAACTCACAAAAAGTTGATCAATGAAAGATGTATTGTTTAACAAATTATAGCCCAATCTCAATGGTTTTGCTTAGCCCTGAAATTGAAGTTGTTACTTGTCACTCTCCTGGTAACTAACTGTTCCTTTTCAAAAATCCCCTGGTCTTGTGTTTGACCATCTCTTATACTTACAGTGATAGTTCTTGTGATTGACCATTTGTTGTTGGTCACACTGCTGGGCACCGAGTTCATTGGTGGTAGGAGGCAACCATGACATTACATTACTTATGCTTATTTTAACCTTGTACCAAATGAGGCAAGCTTGGAAAATATCTACCAAGATGCCTGAGTGACTGTAAGCAAGCCAATCTTCTTGATATTGCAAATGGTTTCAGTTCTTTTGGGGCATCTTGCTAATATGGTCTTGTGCCAGTCAAAGCTGAACTGATATCTACACAATGCCCTTTTTTTTCGAACACTAATCGGCAAACTAGTTTTTTTGTTTATTACATGTGAATGCAATTCTCCTTGAATGCATGACTATTGTGGCCTTGTTTCTGACTATACTGAAAAGATATCTCACATTCCATCAACTTAGTTGTGGTATGACATCAAAGTAAATCTTGAAGGATTTTAATAATTCAAACGATAACTACTTCCTTCACTGAAGCAATGTGGCTGTAGATTTGTATTTGATTTAATCATAAGTTTTTTTATGGCTAAATTGGTTGAGACATCTATAAAATATGAGCTTCCAGAATATCAGATACAAATTTAAGTTTTATCAGAAGTTACTTTTTTTTTTATTCTGATACCATACGATATTTACACTGAAAGGCTATTTGATATAGATTTTTTTATGACATAATCTATTAAATTATCAATGATGCTATGCTGAGTAATTCTCATTTGTGTCATCAATCAGTGATGTGAAGAAGGGTTACTTGACAGTGTTCTTCTCCTCTCCAAGTAACATAGGACAGGTTGTACTGGGTTACATGACACCAGTAGCACAATACAATCTTTTGCCTGGCCTATTATTAAATACCCAATAAATATTGTCTTTACAAGGCTAAAGAGTTCCAACTGCCTAGTGATTTAATCAAAGTTGGGACAAGTGGATTCCTGCTTCTCTCAAGGGCATTAGAGTTAGTATTAAGTGATCACAAACTGTCCCAGCCAGGGTCTGAACACAGTTTGCTGGTTATGTTGCTAACCATTATACTATTTGCAACATTTGACATTGAAAATTAGGATAAAAAGCAACAAAGAAAAAATTTACTTCATCTCAGAATTCAAGTAATTTAAGGTGGTTCAATCCCAGGTCGGGTCATGCCAAAGACTCAAAAGATGGTACTTGAAGACGCCTTGCTTAGCACTCAGCATTATAAGGTCAGGATCAAGGGTAAAGTGGAGCAATCCAGGGAAAGGAGTAGAGCCCTCCTCTACACCTCTGTGTTGTAGCTATTGAAAAAGGGAGCCTTCGGGTTGACCTCGACTAAGGTCGCCAACTTATTAGGTAATTAAAACAAAACAATATGGAGTGAAGATTTGGGAGAGAGAAAAGTTTTTACACCACCAGTTTCTTTAGTTCATTTAGTTAAGGTCACAAACATGAAAGATGAACTCCTGTAATACAATATTTTAAGTGCAATTTTTTTTTTTTTTTAGCTGCTTCTTTATTCTTTACCCTATTTTAAAAGTTGGAACGTATTAAACCTTAAGCATTGTGATAAAAAGCAATGGTAAGAAGAAAAGATGAGCCCAACATACATAGTGAAGATACTTTGTCTCAAAATTCAACTCATTGTAGCTCTCAATATATTCTCCCCATAAAAAGAATTAAAATCTCTTTTTTTTAACCATTTGAGTTTTGAATAATCTAAGGCATTTTTGCTGTTATTTTTCATTTTATATTGCATCTAAAATATTTCTTTCTTTTGCTCAACTGGCATGGTGTTTGTCTTTAACATTGAAATCTTGAGAATATGTCACTATTAAAATTGTAAGATCTTGGAAGAATTAGAAAGAGCAACAGAAAGAAAGAAAACAAAACATTTACATAAGGCTTCTGTTTGGCCATTGATTAGAAGTTGTATTGGCAAGATATCACTTTGATTAATCATACTGCTGTGGCTAACTTTTCATCAGTGCCATTGCTGCACTTAGCCGATTTCCCAAATGAAGTTTCTTGTGCTCATGTTTTCTGTTTGATTTTAATTTTCAAAGAGTTCCAGATAAATCTGCACTGTCCTTAAAATCAGATTTGCTTTTCACATGTTTTAGATGAATCTGTGCCATTGCCAAAGTTATCATCACATTTCAGCTGATGTATTCTTCAGTTTATTATATTGCCTGATATCTTGTGATTGAGTCATCCTTGCTATTTCCCCTGGTTATCAGGATGAGCATCTTCATTCTTGTTGTTTGTATCACAATATTTTGGTTAGAGTATTCTTCAGCTTTCTACAGTTGAAATAATACATCCTGTTATATATTTTACATAAAAATGTTCTTATAAAATCAAGAATGAGAAGTTATCACTTGTAGAATAATGACAATGTTTCCTCATAGAATTTCAAATGAAGGAGGCAGAGAAAATTTAATAATAAAGGCAATTACCTGTCTAAGCATCTAATGAAATGATAACTGGGATTTGTCACTGAATTTTAGAGAACAGGTTATTATGGGAAGGACATGAATCCAGTTCTCCCTGTGTCCTGTCCAGTCACTCAATATCTTGACAAAAATGTTTTGTCTCTGCTATATCACAATTGTTGATATAAGGAAGTGGGTAAGTAATCACTTAGACAAACTATTTTCCTGTAACTATCTTCTGCCCAGGTATTAATTACTTTAAAAAGCTGTTACAACTATTGCTAACCTTGACAGGGTTCAGTCATGTTTAAAAAGCAGTTTTTGTACCTTTTTTTTTTTCAGTTTTGTATGCATCTATTTATTAAAAAAATATCTTTGTCTTTAAACAGAACTAAAAATGTTTTGAATTCATGTTCATAGATTTTTTTTAGTTTTGTGTGCATATATTTGTAAAAACAAAAAAAATTTGCCTTATTATTATAGCAAAATTTTGTCTATAGAAATCTGGAAATTCGATAATTAGTTACCCATTAAGTAAACGTGTGAAGGAAGAACCAAAAAAACGAGGAAGATGAAAGGGCATTGGTAAAAATTGGATGCTAAATATCTCTGTGTGTTCCCCTCCTCTCCCAAGTTATGTGACTGGAATTTTTCTTTTGGCAAAATGGTTAAATAATATAATCAGAAATGTATAAATGAAGAAAGCCGTCATTTAAGGGACTGACGACTCAATGAAGAAGAGCAAGGTTGTCTGAGTAATAAATCCAGAATAACCAAGGATAAAAAGAGCAAAAACTTTCTAAGTTCATGTTTGTAGATTTTGTTTGATTTTATTTTTGTATGTATATATCTGTAAAAAAAGGTTTGGTTTTTTTTTTCACCATACTATCGAAGTAAAATTAGTCTTTACAAAGAGCCAAAAACTTCCTAAATTTATATTCATTAATTTTTTTTTCTCAGTTTTGTGTGCATATATTTGTAAAAAAAATCTTTACCTTACTATCAAAATAAAATTTAGTCTTTAAAAATTTGATAATTAATGTCATCTTTGAAATTTCTAACGATTTAGCAAAGTTTGTGTGAGATTTTGAATTCATCTTAATTGCTAAAATTTGAATTAAAAAAAGTTTTGTAAACTTCTGCTAAGTTAAAACTTATACAATTTGAACTTCATCAGTATATGGTAGCTTTATTATTCTCTTACGGTGAGTTTTATTTGGAAGAAAGTGAATTAAGACACCCTTAAGCCTGAAGGTATCTAGAAATAAAAGAAATTTCAACAGAAAAAAAATATTTCATCATATTTACCCAACCCCTCCGCTCGGGCAGGATATGACACAAGGTCAATTTTTTAAGTGGAGTTTAACAGGTTTGAATTCAGAGTTTTCCTTCTCCTAGACTAGTTGCCTCACCAAGGCTGAAGAACCTAGTCTGCCCTACTATTTATCCATAGCTGGAGGGAGAATTATTGGATTCATACCTTTCCGAAGGGTATTAGTGCTATGTGAAATGCAATCAGTCCAGGATTTGAACTCTTGTCGCCGTGTCCAATTCTTGCGACGATAACCATTACACCACGGGCACTTCCTATTTCATTCACACCAGAAAACTCTGAAACACTTTTCTCAAAATAATTTTGTCTATCTGTAATGATAGAATACGATAATACCACATGTAACAGATCAAGCTATGATCGGATATTTGGACTTTAAACTTAAAAAAAAGAAGGATTTTTTTTTTTACAACTCCATAACAAATCAGATATCATGCTCTGGTTTGTCATATCTGAGGAAAGAGAATATTTTGTGAACCACACAAGTATATACTGGATGAATCTAAAGTTGGGTTATTGAGGAGCTTCACCAGATTCTCGACAGAAGAACCTCACAGCTAAATGGTCAGGATCAGGTTGTTCAGTAAGGAAACTACTGTTACATATCTTTAAGGGTGGCATCTATTGATGAGAAAATAAAAAGCCAATGAAAGACTACTATGTCTACTCCAAACTAAACATTCCAACTGCATCACCCTTCACATGGGTAAACAAGTGGTGCATTCTGCTGAGGGTGGAGCTCTAGTTCCAGCATTAGAAAAATCAGCTACAGAGCTCAAACCCAACTTACTTAGATGCAAAATCATTGTTAACATAGTAACGTTTAACATTAGGACTTTAAATACAAAACCAAGTACCATCTGCAGCTGAGAACAATATAGATATTTCATGCATGCAAGAACATAGATATTACTATAGTGAACTAGACTTAAAATACCATAATAATGGTAATGTCTGAACATTTGTCTCAGCACTTAAAACCACTAAATAGCATTGAGAAAACCCAACCATGAATTATGTGTGCTAAATTTAATGGCAACCCCTGCTCAACGATCATCTCCAATGCCAGTGATATAACTACTTTTTACGATGGGCTGTCTTCTCTTGCAGACGAACACATTACCAAACATAATGTACTAATCATTAATGGAGACATGAATGCACAAATAAGCAAAAATGAAAATTACAAATTTATCTTACACAACTTGTGAAATAGAAATGGTGAATATCTAATAATCTTTCATGCTGTTGTATCATGGTAAGGAAATGATACACAGTGAAACAGAGTTAATTATTTATTAACTCAAGTGGTACAGTCCAACTAGTATTATAAGTCTCTTGCTGAAGGTGTTAGATCTGAAGTTGGTCTTCTACTGACCAATGTCCTTCAGGGCTATCTCTCTGCTTCTATCTCTGTCTGCCATGCTTGAGAAACACGGTATCTTTTATACTTCCACGATACCAGAAGTCACGTGGTATAAGCAACTATACAATACATGTCTAAACACTAAATTCCAAAAAAGGGAGACAAAACTATCCAAATAGCACTAAAGTACAGCTAAATTATATACTCATAAACAAAAGTGAATAAATAGTGCTCTGAACTGTGAGACATACTCCTCTTTTGAAGGAGTATCTCCTAATCACCAAATCGTCATGGCAAAGATATGCCTGAGTCAATGCAGAAATAAGAAGCAAACAATCAAAATCACACATTGCAACTGGTCCTCATTACCACTAGAGATATTAGTAAAAAAATATAAGTAAATGTAAGAAACAAATTTGATACTCTTCAGGAGATCTCTGAAACACATACTCTAAATGATAAATATGAAAACTTTGTCACTGTCCTCATGGAAGCAGCAGAATACATGCAAAACCAAGAGCCAAATGTAGAGTTCTGTTGGAATCATTATTAGTTAAGAAAATGTGATTTAAAAACAAGGGTCTTTCTATCTTAGCTGTCAAATGCTTGACTTTTAACACCTCCCCAGGCAAATGACTTTTGACTCCTGACCAAATTTGTGTGTCTTAAATAATGCCTGCTACAATCCCAAGCCTGCCTCTGATTGGCTGAGACAGTCTTATCTAAATTAAACCAACCTACAATTTGTTATGAGGAGGTCTCAGATTCAATTCCTGATAGGCCAAACAAACACGTGGTCGTTTGCGTGTATGATAATTTCTATTACAGAAAAAACAAGATAATTTTAAAAAAGTATCCTTCCTCAATAAAAAAAAATCCAACAAATGCCAACGCACAGAAACTTAGGAAAGCCCAGAAAGAACTAACCAATACATATGAAAAAGAGCAATGAGAATATATATTTAATGTCAAATTTGATAAAATTAGACATTCAATTGAAGAGAGACAATCATAAATAGCATGGCAAGCAATATGAAGTGAGTGAAAGAAAGAACATATCAAGGGCAAAACTAAAAGCTGCCTGCTAAAAAGAAAGACTTTTGAAATGTAAAGAACATTTCAAGAATCTGTTCAGAAACCCTCCTGAAATAACTGATAAAGTTATCCAAAAAATCATTAATGCCTAACTAGATGTCAAACAAGGACAATTTATGGAGGAAGAACTTAATGCAGTATTGAAAAAAAAATCGAAACAGAAAAACTGCAGATTTTGATGAAGTTTGGAAGACAAGAAAATTTGATGACATAGTTCTCTGATTATGCAATACAATCTATAAATAAAACACAATAGAAAAATGTGTGAAAGGCTGCACCTTTTCCTTCCCAAGAAATGCAACCTTGAAATCACTAAAAACGACTGGGGCATAGCTGCTAAGGTTTTTAATGAATTGCTTCTCAATTGTATCTGGCCTGAAATCAAGAAAATTCTTTGAAAAAATTTGAATGACTTTCGTTGGAATCGTTTCATAACCTCACAGATTCTGATAAATCATCGAGGAGTATGAGCTAAGAATCTCAGAGTAACACTACCATTTGTAGATTTCTCCAAAGCATTTAATTCCATAAACAGAGGGAAAATGGAGCAAATACTACTTGCATATTGTTTGCCCAGTTGGCTGGGGCTGTAGACTATATTGACTGTACCTTTGCAGAGGGGTAAGACCCCCCCACTGAGTGTCCTGGGTATGACACTAAACAATTTGATGGTGAGGTTCCAGTGATACTGGGACTTTGGGGAATGCGGAGCACCCCTTCATTGCCATTGCTCCCAGGTCCACTCTGGCCCAGCACCTGATAGGGCCCTATCTATGGGTTAAATAGAACTAATTGTATACTTATGCTAAACTGAATTGTTTGACTAAACTGAATAGTGGCCTAGTTGGTAGAGTGTTCCTCAGTGGTTCAGGAGACCTTGGTTCAATCCCAGGTCACGTCATACCAAAGACTTTAAAAATGGTACTTGATACCTCCTTACTTAAAACTCAGGAATATAAGGTATGTATCAAGGGTAAAGTGGAGCAATCCTGGAAAAGAAGTAGTGCCCTCCCCTACACCTCAGTGTAGTAGCTATTGGAAAGGGAGCCTTCTGGTTGCCAACTTACATTTAAACTGTGTACTTATGCTAAACTGACTTATTTGAAATGGAACTGTTTTTTGACATTGAATCTAATTACACTAAACTGATTTGTTTGATATAGAACTGTTTTGACATTCGACTGTGTGTAAAAAAATCTGTACTCATACTCAACTAAATTAGCTGAATTAGAACTGCTTGACTAAAGTGAATAGATTGAAATAGAAATGTTTTTCACAATTAAACTGTACTTACATTTAAACTGTGTACTTATCCTAAACTGAATTGTTGAAATAGAACTATTTTCATAAAAATGGATTTGGTGTTAAATAACCTACAAAGGTTGATATGCCATAAAACCCAACCAACCAACTTGCATATTGTCTTCCCAAAGAAACTGATATAGCTATAATGATGCTTTACAAAAACATGAAATCAATGGTTTGATGGAGACACAGACTTCTTTGATATTGTCTTTGGAATCTTGGAAGGAGATACATTAGCACCATAGTTGTTTACATTCTGCCTAGACTATGTACTTTCAAACATTAATAGATCTAATGAAAGAAAATGGTTTCACATTAAAAAAGGCAAGAAACAGACAATGTCCTGCAGAAACTATGACAGGTGTAGACTTTGCAGACAACCTAGCAAATACACCAGCCCAAGCAGAATCCTTACTGCATAGCAAGCAACAGGAGTCCTTGGTATCTACATGAATTCAAATAAAACAGAGTAAATATGTTTTAAACAAAATATAAAATGGCCTTTTAGGTTGTGTAAGTGTTATTGAAATGGAAAATGGAGTTTGCAAGTTCAAATTTTGGTTGAGGCTATTTACACTCATTTCATATTAATGCTCCTAGGCATCTAGTCTCAGAGAAAGGATACTTTGAATTCAAACCCCTTACTAATTTGTCATAGGTTGGAATGAACAGGGTACCTGAGCTTTGCAATGGATTCAGAAAAGCATTAATAATGAGGTGGTATATATAAAAAGCCTGATTTACAAATTTCTAGTACCATCTTTTATATAGTATTGGATAAATCTTTCAAAAATCTTTTTTTGTTCCCATGCATCCTTTACACTTTCTATTTACTGACAGTTTTTTCAGATTTCAGTATTTCATTATATTTTTTCCTGCTTTTTTCAAAATGTTTGCTTTGTTGACACATTGTCTGTCTTTTAATATAGACATACTGGGCAGTGACAAGTTGACAAATATCAGCCATCAAATATTTGTGTAAATCATCATTCGGTAAAACTAGGATACTAATGAAAGACTTTGGACTTTGGCATTTTACTTGTATTTCCATGGAGATTTAAGGGGACAAAAAAGAGGCTGTAGCTTTTTCATCCTACTCTTTTTATGAATGTCCACTTTCTCCTGCAAATTACAGACAACTGTTTTGTGCTAAAACAAAACAAATTTTTTTTTTTTTTCTGAACTGCTGTGCTTAAGTCTTTTTTACTGTCCTGTATATATTCTTTGGACTACTATCTTTTTCATGGTTGTTTTAGTACAACTCAAGCAGATATGTTTTTCAGTCTTTCTGCATTGCATGAAGACCAGACCTGAAGTATTTTTATTATTTTTTTTCTTGGGTTTTGTTATCTTCAACATAGGACACCCCCAACAAAACCTCATATTTCCTCACTTTATTGGCTTTCTGTCATTGTGTGAGAATAGCAAATCCATACAAATACAACCTCCATCTGATCTTGGATAATTTGAATATTTTCCCACTTCCTATTATTGACAATGCAAATTTGAGATATAATTTACCAACCTCCTCCACAGGAGCAGGATGGGACACAGTCAATTTTTAAGAATAATTTGACAGGTTTAAATTCAAAGTTTTCCTACCAGATTGGTTGCCATACCAAGGTTAAAGATCCTAGTCTGCCCTACTATTTACTCATTGTGAGAGGGAAACTAGTTGAATTCATACATTTCCCTAGTGTATATTAACACTAGTTTCTTCTCCAGCCGTTTTGTTAGCGTCCATGTAGTGCATCCATATAGCAGTATCGATGTGACCGCTGCCTGGAAGAAACTGCATTTCATTTTATCGGTTAGGTCTGATTTCCATATAGTCGATAGCCTATTGATAGCTGTCCATGCTTAGATGGCAATTACACAAGAATGCTGCGTGCAATCCTGAACAAGTCCTGGCAGCAACACCCCACAAGACACCAACTGTACGGCCACCTGCCCCCTATCACGAAAACTATTCAAGTTAGGCGAACCAGACATGCAGGACATTGCTGGAGAAGCAGAGATGAACTCATAAGAGATGTACTCTTATGGATCCCCACACACGGCTGCGCAAAAGCAGGACGACCAGCACGAACGTACATTCAGCAGCTATGTGAGGATACAGGTTGTTGTCCTGAAGACCTACCTAGGGCGATGAACGATAGGGAGGAGTTGCGAGAGAGGGTCAGGGATATCCGTGCTGCCAGCACGATATGATGATGATGATGATATTAACACTATGTGAAAATACTCATAGTCTTGTTCAGGATTTGAGCTTTGTTCCTTGTGTCTTTTTTTCTGTGATGGTAACCATTACACCACAATTCTCAACTCTTCTTTACCAAACATCTCTGCATGAGCAGGATTCAATACATAGTCAATGTTTGAGACAAATTCAAACTAGTTTGAATTCAGAGTTTTCCTTTTCCTAGAATGGTTGCCATACAAAGGTTAAAAAGTCTAGTCTGCTTTACTATACCTATATATGTATATCCATAAATGTGTGTGTGTGTATATATATATATATATATATATGTGTGTGTGTGTGTGTATATATATATATATATATATATATAAATAATGAAAGAGAATGACACTCACACACATACAAGACCAAAAACAATGAAAAAATATATCCCTAGTTTATTATATTCTCTTAGTTATCTCTCTCTGATTCTAAACCAAGAAAAGAATGACATGAGACTTGACCATTTCTCCACATTCATTCCAAAATAGTAAAAAATGCATTTAGTTTATGATTCTTGATTCTAAAAACACTTTAATCAAACATTTGTTCTCCAATGACCATTTCTCCTTTTTTAGTCAGCCTGTTTCAACTAATTTTGTTTATTCTAAATTGAGTGGGTGGGTTGGTGGACTTCCTGTTACAACCGAAAGAATCACTACAGTTTCTTCAATTTTTTTGCTTTATCAACATTTCTATATTTGAAAATCAAAAAAAAAATATTTGTAGGAAAAAAGAAAAAAATATCTGTAATTCCATATGCATAAATTATTTCTGCATAAAATTTGCAACCCGCCTCCATATTTTGGATTGAATAAAGTCAGCAAGTGGGGTTCAAATTCTGGCTCTGCTTGTTTACATCTATTTTCCATTAATGCTCTTAGAAAAGGCATGAACCAATCTTTTCTTCCTCCCTCCAGCCATGGATTAACTTGCAACCATTTTTTTCCCTTTTAAATTTTCTATTTCAAATCAACATCCTTTTTTGACATAAAGAAAACTCTTTGTAAATATTTCCTAAGCTTAAGGCTGCAAGAGTGTGAAACCATGTAAGGACTGAACTCGCTATACCAGCAAGAAAAGATTTCCCTGCATTCTCAAATATATTCTTAGCTTGATATAATACAGATTTCATCTATGTAGAACACATTATGAGGTTCAATCTTGATAAAGAAACATATGGTCTCGCAAATGAACATCAGACATTATCAAATCAAGCCAATCATGATTTCTTTGTTTTATAAGGAAAACTTTGGAAAGCAACACTCCAAATGAAATATGGCATTACTTGTGTTATATGCGTTTCTCTAAAGAGAAGTTTCAAATTCAGTGGGTACATTTAAAAAATGTTTTATCCAGATTATCAGAATTAATTAATTTGCTCAGCTTGAAGTTAAACATGAAAAGCAATAAAAATAACATTACATTTTGCATACAGTATCTACTTTCTTTCTTTGTTTAATGACATAGGTTATTTAATGCCAAAGCCATCCTTATAGAAAGACAATAATGGTGCTGTTTAACCCATAGCCTGGAGGATAAGGATATACCACACATACTGTGTGCATGTACATTTTTTTTTTTTCATAAATAGATCAGTTTTTGAGAGTGTATCAATAAGTTTGTTGCCTGGCTCAGTTATTAGCTAAATTCTGATTGGAAATGCCCAATATATAATGTCCTGTGTGATTACTATTCATTACTGAATTAAGTGCATTGACAAGGAAGAAGATTATATTGAAAAATAATCATTTTTTTTTCTTTTAACATTTTTTTGTTTTTATGATATATACATGTGGTAATTTACTAAGCTTTTTGCTTAGATGTAGCACAAGGCTATATGAAAGGGGCACCCAGTGAGACTCGAACTCCCTCGTGTAGGTTTGCTAGTCAAGCTTGCTAATCATTACACCACCAGAGGTGCTCAATATATACATGTGTATATGTTTATGTTTCAGTATATACATGTAAGTATTTACCCTCTCTGACCCACTTTAACGAAAGCAGGTCAAGTTTAATTCAGGTGAAGCATTTGGCAATGAACCTGACCCGACCCCTTTTAAACAAAGTGGGTAAGTGCTGTGCAGTAGGGCAGGCTCTTTGCAGCTAAGCTTGTTAATTATACCTGGCTTCTACATCAACATATATTTGTATATCTGCCCACCTATTTATGTACATGTTTGTGTGTGTGTGTGTGTGTGTGTGTGTGTGTGTATATATATATATATATATACACACATACACAGATGCTCTCAACTTAGCTGAGTCTGGCAAAAAGCTAAATAGTGAATGAGATGCAAAAAGATTGTATTTTGACCATATTTCTTTGTAGGGAGGACCTGTGTGAACTGAAGCCCTGATTCCAATAGGAAATACATAATTATTCTAGTCATCCTCATGTATGTCTCTGTTTGTGTACTTATAAATAACTAAGCTTTGTAACCCTCAGTGGACACTAAGAGTCCTTTATTTTTTTTCCTACTCCCCCTCCTCTGACTGCTACTTGCTCCCCCCAACTATTTCTCTCTCCTCTGGTTATTATTGCAAGTTTCTTATACCCCACTGAAACATTGGAAAAACTTTAATCTGGAAATCTAAATCTGCTAAGAGGTTTATAGTCACCTTAAGGAGTCAAAGATAAGCAGATTAGATCTTTCCTACGCTAACTGACTCACCCACTTGGCTGGACTTGGATTATCAAAACTATTCCTCCCCCTACACTCACACACACTCTCTCATAGACCAGGTATACCACTCAACAATAATTCATGCAAGGGACACTACTGTGTCAGTTTTGTCAACTGGAAGAAGAGATTAAGATTTTGATTTTACACATACACACATATACACTAAGCTTTGTGTGGCACAAGGCTACAAGTGCAGGTCTTCTACAAATCTTCACTCACACAAACACATACATGCATACACTGTTTTAAATTCATGTACACTCATATGTATACACTCACACTTGCATACACAATTCTGTCCCCACCTCACTTAAACACACACACACACACAAAACACCTGCACTCACTCCATCTTCTAAATATTTGCACACCCTCATACACACACACATATATAAACACATGAATACATTCCTACACAGAAATTCTGAAATTTTTTTACTTTATATAGATATCTGTTAAACAAATCCATTTAATCAACAATTTTCCCCAACAGACTCTATAAAGCCATCTGTATTATGAGAGAGTCACTTAGGATGATTTTTTCCCTATTATGGTAATTCAATTGACAATGCTTAATATATTTCTCTATTTCAATCATAAAATCAAAACTGACAAAAAAAAGCAACTGACTCATATTCAGTCTAATAAAATAGCAAAGCTCAACTCCTGTTGTAGTTGATCCAATTTACTTCTCAAATATTTTTAGGAGAGACATTCTTAGTGATCACTTAGTATAGTAATTTACTAATCTTAGTTCAGTTTTAACACAAGGCCAGAAGTATATGGCACCTAGTGAGAAACAAATTCATTTGCAATGGTCTTTTAATTTAGCTTGCAAATATTTTTTTCTTTTGTTTAGTTTCATGAGATTTTATCACAAGATTTTTGTATTTTGTATAACTGACTACACAAAAAATATATCTTTATAAAGAAACATTGGTTTGAGAAATCAGGTTTTCATTTAAATTTTAGTCATATTCTGAAATGTCTATTTATGCTTGTTCAGACTTTTTTTTGATAACTAAAAATTTGGATTTTTGAAAAGTTGGTTAATTATTCTTTGATTTTAAGTATCAAAATAAATTCACTAATTGTTGGTTTTATATTTTCAAAATTTCATATTTTTTATACTGTTAGTTTTTTTTTTTTAATTTTACTTAAAAGGAATTTTGATCTCAGGAATTTTGACTTGTTTTCTCTACCATAACATTCTAATGTGATCCTTTCTTTAATCATCAAAGAAATTTGAAGGAAGAATTCATTTGAGATGAGATTCAGATTTGCAACTTTTATTACAAGAGTTTGTCTTGCATAGATGATGTCTTTACCAATTTAGCTACAGCAACTTTCATGTGAGAAGGTCTGTGCTGTTTAAGTCATTGTAAATGTTTGAATATATCATAAGAGGTTTGTGAAGTTACATGCTAGAAATTTCTTACATAATAATTCTGCATGATCAACTATTTGATAACAAATCCAAACATTATTTGAGAACAATCAACATTATGATGATGCACTTTTAAAAGTGGTTTCTACATAAGTGAAAAAAGAGGCACCTTTTGCATTATATATCCATACTTGGTTTGGTTTTATGGCATATCAACCATTGTGTGTTATTTAATAGCAAATCCTTTTTATACATATATATTAAATATATAAGATTAGGTTTGGTTTGGTTTTATGGCATATCAACCATTCTGGGTTATTTAATGCCAAATCCTTTTTATACATATATATTGAATATATAGGATTTGGTTTGGTTTTATGGCATATCAACCATTGTAAGTTATTTAAAGCCAAATCCTTTTTATACACATATATTAAATATATAGGATTAGGTTGGGTTGGGTTTGATGGCATATCAACCATTGTAGGTTATTTAATGCCAAATCTTCTTTATACATATATTTTAGATATATAATTTCTAAACATATTTTGTAGACAACATTTTTAAATGAGTCTGAGCTCATTTTTTTTTGCACACAGTCAAATGGTTTCCCTTATTTCTATTTAATATGAATAATTCTATTTACTATTAACCATTTGTTTGCACCCAAATGTTTTCAAGTATTGCTATTTAACCCTAACTATTCAATTAAACATATGGGATTTGCTTACACACAGTTAATTGAGTAAACAGTTCTATTTCAAGTAACTCAGTTTAGCATAAATCATTTGTTTGCACTCAGTTTAAATGTCCCATAGATAGAACCCTATTAGGTGCTACCACTCTGGACCAGAGTGGATTTGGGAGCAATGGTAATGAAGAGGTATACCACATTCCCCAAAACTCCAGCATTACAGAAGCTTCTCCATCAGATTGTTGGTGTCATAACCAGGACACTCATTGGGGAAGTCTTACCTCACTGCAGAGATGCAGTCAATGTATTCTTCAGCCTAGCTTATCCTCCTAGCCTCCTAACAAGTGTCCTGGACATGACACTAAACCATATGCAGCCCAGTCAGCTGAGGCCATAGAATACACTGCATCTCCGCAGAGGAGTAAGACCCTACTCTCAACAAGGGTCCTGATATAACATTAAACCATCTTGGAGCTTTGGGCAATTTCATTGCCATTGGTCCCAGGTCATAGACTCCCATCTATGGGTCAAATAGAACTGTTCAATGTTTTACTAGGAATTATTTTTATTATTAAGTAGAATTATTAGCAATAATTGAAACCATTTATCCGTGTGCAAGCAAATGATCTCTGGCTTGTTTAAAAATGTTACCTACAAACTATTTGCTTATAAACCATATATGTATATATATATAATTTGGCATTAAATAGCACACTAGAGTTGATGCTATAAAACACAACCAACTTGTCACACCCAGCTATGTGTTAAATACTGCTACTACTGTTCTTCTACAAGGATGCTTTTGGCATTAAATAACCCAGGAAAGGTTGATATACCATTAAACAAAAAAACAAAAACAAAATAAGTTAATCCATGATATATTATTTGTTTTTATTTCATTTTAATATCTAACACTGTTTAGAAACTAATAATGAATTTTTAAAAAATCAGTGTTACAAGTCAATATTAGAAGAATAGCCATATTTTAATAGTTTCTAATTTTGTACATTCAAACTACTTGAAGTTAATTGATATCTAGTGAGAAATTTTTTTAGTGAATCAACTGGTGATGAAGCCAGTAAAAGAAATGTGTGTCCTGGAGCAGCTGTCAATTGACATTTAAAAAGAAAAAAAACTGTCTTAGGACAAAATGAGTAAAAGAAAAAATGAAATCTCCCCAGTATGAATTTAAAAAAATTTTTTTTTTTTATTGAAGCATGGAAATACAATGGATAAATTGATATATTGTAGGATAAGTTTAGTCTAGCCTAAGGATAAATAAAATAAATTGTTATACCATTTCATTAATGGGAGAAAATCTGCATCTCTTCATAAGCTCAAATTCAGACCCCTGTCATTGGTGGAAAATCTAAAACTATCTTAGCCACCAGGCAGTATGCAATATACTTATATTTCATTAAAACGTCCTCTTGATCCACTTAGTTACCAAACTGGCTGTAGATAGTTACAATATGAGCAACAGTTCAACAAATTAGCCCGTTGTATATATATATATATATATATATATAGTCTTATAAACACAGATACCGTTTTTATCAAATTTTTACATTTTGAATTTTTTGCTTCAAATGCTTATTTCAACCTTCATCCATTTTTTGTTGTTGTTTTCTTTTAATTCTTTATGGTAATTTTTTATTCTTTCTTCTGGCCACTTTAATAATAAAACCCTCTTGGGTCAGAATTATCCTGAAGGTCAATTAGGTGAACCTGAGTTACTAGTTTCTGGCTCTTTTAAGTATTTGAGGTTTGCTCTTCTTAGTGTAGTGAGCACTTTTACGTATTAGCTTCTGTAACTCTGTCATTGTTTTTCTTTTGGCTTGACATTGCAGTATTGGCTTTTAGTCTTTTCTTTTTTCTTTAATTTTTTTTCATATATCAGTTTGTAATATTTTTTTTTTAATTTACAAATTGCATTATTTTTTTCACACTATCACAGTTGTAGAAATAGTTATAAAAATAATATATATATATATATCCCAGTGACATAATGGGTTTAGTGCCATCCTGCAGAATTGTTATAAGCAAGTTTAAATTACAGTCATATGCTATTATGTTCACTCTCAGACTAATACATTGGGAAAGGCATGAACCCCTTTATCCCCACCCCAGTTATGGGTTAAATAGTACTTCTACTGTTCTTCTACAAGGGTCACTTTGACATTACATAACCCTCAAAGGTTGATTATGCCATTAAACAAAGAAACCATATATATATATATATATATATAATTTGGAGACACATTGCATAATGCTCATTATCATAGGAAATTGATAGGGCTACTTGAGTTTAAATTCAGATAAATCTATTTACATTTCTTTTTGTTATAATGCCCTTTAAAAAGGTATGAAATCATTTCCTCCCCCTTCAGCTGTGTGTAAATAATAGATCAGACTGGGTTCTTTTGCTTTGTTATAGCAACCAGTTTAGGAGAAGGAAAATTTCAAATTTAAACTGTCACTACTTTGCTGAATAAATGGTTTTATGTCACATCCTACCCATGTTGGGGGTATAGGTAAATATATATAAGCTTTATCTCTAGATATTGAGCAATTCCTGCATATCAACATCTTTGACCAGTTAACAAAACATAATTTACCAAATGTGTGTGTGTGTGTGTCTCTCTCTCTCTCTCTCTATATATATATATATATATGTATATATATATATACACACAATCACCTGCACTTGTATATTTTGGGATATAATTTAAATAGATGTATAAGTATATAAATACATTCAACATATACTTTCATTACTGATGACTCTAAAATATGGATGTGTTTCATTTTTGTTTTCACACTCTGTTGCCTAATTGATGCAAGGGTTTTTTTCATTCTTTTATAACAAATAGAATGGCATTTACTCTGTACTGTGTTTCATCTCTTAAAAAATGAGTAAACAACACTTTGATTGCATAAGTTAAATAATAGCCAAAAATTATCCTCTTATAGTCATCATCAGTATATTTTGTTTTGTTTGTTTTTCTGATCCTAAACAGCTGGAATCTGTTGATATCAGTCTCAATGAAACAAGTTGTGTCAGTATTGGCAATATTCATATAGTTTACCGGATATCATGTTTTATCTGACCTTAAGCAAAATTTTAGCTTTAACCAGATTATTTGGGCTTTCTTTATCCCTGTTTAGGCATCTATCTTTCAGTTTTATGATTGTAACATGATGATGAATGCTTTCTGTATTTGACATCTCAGCTTTGGTCACTTTTTTTTTTTTTAAATAGTTCTTTTTTTTTTTCTTTTTTTTTTTAACACACATCTGCAATGGCATGCAACATGTTTTACATTGAATCTATAATTTCCTGTTCATGTCCGTTAGATTTATGTCCTAGGAATATTTCCCCGGTTCTCAGGTGAACGTTCCTAAAAAAAATCAATATTTTGTGAATTATCATCTTGTTTGTTTTTAATGCTTCAGATGCTATATTCCTTGGTCTTTTTCAGTTGGTGGATCTTAAAAGACCATGTTTTAGGGCTGATAGCCATTTATCCTTTGGTAAATACAGATTTTTTTTATTAGATGATTAGACTGCCTGGAATAGTGATGGGGCTTGGAAAATTAATCAATGTTCTCACTGCCTAATAGAAGGAAAAATAGATAGCATTATGTTTACACTGTATCAATGTCTTGTCCCTGACATGCCACAATTTTTACAAGGAAAATGTTTGGTAGGTGAGTACTTTAGTAATCCACTAACCTATGATTACCTTACCTGCCTAAACAGTATGAGTAAAAGCTGTGTTACCCATTTTGTAAATCTTATAGAGCCAATGTTATGAAGATTTGTGTAATTTCTTCAATTGTATATCTCAAATACTAATATTTGTGTATTCAAATGTGTGTACATACTTGCCCAGTTGGCTGGGGCTGTAAAATACACCAATTGCTTCTCTGCAGAGGGGTAAAACCCCACCAACGAGTGTCCTGGATATGACACTAAACAATCTGATGGTGAGGTTCCAGTGATGCTGGAGCTTTGGGGAGTGCAGAGCATCCCTTTATTGACATTGCCCCCAGGTCCACTCTGGCCTGGAATGGTAACACCTGATAGGGCCTCATCTATGGGTTAAATAGAACTAAACTGCATACTTATGCTGAACTGAATTGTTTGAATTAACTGAATAGCTTAAAATAGAAATATTTTTTATAAACTGTGTACTTATGCTAAACTGAACTGCTTGAAATAGAATTGTTTTACATCAAAACTTCATTTTTGAATTAAGTTTCTTTTGATAAAAATTTTGTCTAGTTGAAATATGTTGTACAGGCTGTATCTATTTGGATTTGATATTCTCACACTGTGATGGAAAACAATAAAGCATAACATTATTGTGGAGTATTTCTGAAGCATCCTAGGTTAGCATTCATCATGTTTAAGTTCTGAAACATTTCTGCTCCCATCCCAATCATTATTTGATAACAGTTTTCCTGCAAGCAGTGCTGCTCTTTTGCAACAGTAGTTGTATAAAAGTTATGCATTTGTGTAGACCTCTTTTTTTCTCTCTCACTCAATCTCATATATATATATATATGTATATATAACCTTTAAGATACAGCATTAAGATTACCAGCTTTGTTTGGGCAATCAAGCTCCTTTGTGTTCTTGATGTTGTTACCAGAGCTGATCTATTCTTCAATCTTTGTCAGGTATGTGTAATCCATAAGGAAAAAAGAAAAGAAAATATATTTCTTCTAACTATAGCAACAGAATAAATGGTTACAAATAGGTCCAATTGGATCAGTCCATTTTGGCAACACTAGATACAAAGATGAAGCCATTACTGCCACTCTCATTGTACTTTGGCAGTTCCAATTTTATAATGTGTATAACATTGTCTAGCACTTGGCTAAAATGGGAAAATTGAGAAAGAAATGAACATGACCTGCTTGCCTTGAAATTTAGCATTCAAAACCAATCTGGGATTGAACTTAAACCACTGGTTCTAATGGAAATTAAGCAAATAATTCAACCTTGACGGTAGTTATATGTATTTCAGTTGATTTTTAGGTAGATGTATAAATGTGTAAGTGTGTCTATTTCTCTGCCACGTAACTTGTGTGTACCTATATTATTTACCTTGGAATATGTATGTGCGTCTATTCATCAACCATATTATGTTTGTGTGTATGTGTGTATTTATCAGAATTCCCACCTAGTCAGATTTGACTGGAAGACATTTTATAGTGGGGGAGGGGAACACACACAAATTGAGACTCATGTTTGGCTGTCACAAAAAATGCTTGGTCACCTCAGCATTCTTTTTTTTTTGGTGGTGGTGGTGGGTGGGGGCACCTCAAGTACCAAAATTTAGCCCTGCTAAGCAGCTATTGCCTGATGAGAAGGCTCCTGGTTCCAATGACCCACCAGGCACAAATGGCCAATGTGCTCTGGTCTAAATCAGGTATGTATGTGTATTTGTCTATTCATCTACCGTGGAATGTGTACATGCATATGTTTGTTCATCTACCATATTGTGCATTTGTTTCTATTTACAGTGATGAACACTTTTGAATATTCATAAAATTTGGCTTAATCAGAAATAGGGGGTGCCCTCGTGGTGTAATAGTTAAAGTGTTGGACTGCGGAATCGCAGTACGCGAGTTCATACTCCAGTCGAGCTATTACGTTCACTTTAGGGCAAATACCCTTGGGAAAGGTATGAACCCCCTGATCCTCCCAGCTATGGGTTAAATAGTTCCACTACTGTTCTTCTAGGAGAATGGATTTGGCATTAAATAACCTAAAAAGAGTTGATATGCCATTAAACAAAGAAAACAAACCAAACCAAACCTAATCAGAAACAATTTAATACCCAGTAAGGATCAATCTTATTGTACTTGGAGTCATCTGCAAGTTGAACTTTATAATCATTACTCTGTGATGAACATTTAATTATTCATAAAGTTTGGCTTTATCTCATTCTTATAAGTTGGTTTCTAAGATTGTATTGTTCTACACAGGTTTTTTTAAATTTGAATTATTCCTCTCTATCTAATTTTTTTACAAGATTTATTTTATGAGTCCTGGTTGTTTATTAGCATTTATGGTTTTATCAATGAGGAACCATTTCATTTATGAATTTTGGAATATGTTTTTTTATAACCTGATGTCTTTCCTTACAATAAACTTTCAGTGCTTTGAAACCAAGTTTTTTTTTACATGCCAAGTAGAAGATCAATGTGTCTGTCAAAAATTTAGCCTCCTTCTTCTGATATTTTGCTAGTATTTTTTTAAAATGTTTTTTTTGTTTTTTGTTTTTTTCTTACTACTTTTTTTGCCGGAATTTTTTTTTTCTTTTTCATATATTGTACCGAATGAAGGCTAAAGTGTAGATTAGTTAAAAATCTGTTGTTCAAATACACAAAGAAGGGCCTCAGTTGTACAAAGAAATTTTGGATGTTAACTTTTCTCATGGTTATGGAATTTTTTTTCTCCTTCTCTTTAATGAAAATTTTAAAAAATAGATGTGCAAATTAATGAGGCTTGACTGAAAAATTCATAGACTGACTAAGATACTCTCATGAAATGTGATCAAATGAGGTTTATTTTTAACATAGTACCTCTTGTGGTTCTCACACTTCTTCCATTGGTGTTGCATTGCTTGGATTCCATTGTCAAAAAAAGTCAACAGCAGTAATGATATCATCATATGGATATTTGATGATTAAATTCTGTTTTTAAACTTTTTAATGTCAAATTTAATGCATTGAAGCTAAAGATGAAAGGGATTCTCACTGGTTGAGAATTAAAATAAACATTATGAAATATACAACTGCAACTGGAAAAAACAAAATTGCCCAATCGGCTGGGGCTGTAGATTACACTGACTGCACCTCTGAAGAGGGGTAAGACTGCCCCCCTGCCTAAGTGTCCTGGTTATGACATGAAACACTCTGATGGTGGGGTTCCAGTAATGCTGGGAAATGCAGAGCACCCCTTCATTGCCATTTCTCACAGGTCCACTCTGGCCCAGCGTGGTAGCACCTGATGGGTTAGATAGAACTAACAGTATACTAAACAGAACTGTTTGACTAAACTGAATTGCTTAAAATAGAAGCATTTTTGACAATTAAACCATACTTACATTTAGAATGTGTGCTTATACTAAACTGAATTATTTGAAATAGAACTGTTTTTTGACATTGAAATTGTATTTACATTAAACTGATTTGTTTAACATAGAACTGTTTGGACATTTAACTGTGTGTAAACAATCTGTACTTATACTAAACTGAATTAGCTGAATTAGAACTGTTTGAATATACTGAATATTTTGAAATAGAAATGTTTTTCACAATTAAACTGTGTACTCATGCTAGACTGAATTATTTGAAATAGAATTATTTGTATAAAAATGGATTTGGAGTCAAATAACCTACAAAGGTTGATATGCCATAAAATCCAACCAACCATAAAAAAGATTCCATTATGTGATTAGGCTTCTATAAAAGTTCCCATTTGATAAAGCAACAATTCTGTTTGCATTGCCTGAGCAAGTGAGTAGTAGATTGCTACTCGTCCACCTATGTTCAAAATGGCTGGCCATAGAGGAAACTATAATGAAAATAAGATGCATGGTAATAAATTATGGGAGAAAGCTGGATATTTGTAGCCTTGTGCCTATCTTCCTTTTCCTCTGAAAATTGGCAGTGTTCTGATTTTTGTCCAGATTTCAATGCTAACCTTTGTCAAGAATTATCATGGATATATCAACCTTTGATAATGTAGTAGATAACTATGTAATCAGCCACTCTTTTCTCTATCTGCTATTGTGACATGCCAATGATAGGATCAGTTAAAAAGGCCAACTTGTACAGGGAGGGTTGTATTCATGACTCTCCTGAAGGGATTATTGTAAAAGTTAAGCCCGTGGTGTAATGGTTATCGTCGCAGGATATGGACATGGCGACACGAGTTCAAATCCTGGACCTGACTGATTGCATTTCACATAGCACTAATACCCTTGGGAAAGGTATGAATCCAAATATTCTCCCTCCAGCTATGGATAAATAGTAGGGCAGACTAGGTTCTTCAGCCTTGGTGAGGCAACTAGTCTAGGAGAAGGAAAACTCTGAATTCAAACCTGTTAAACTCCGCTTAAAAACTGACCTTGTGTCATATCCTGCCCAAGCGGAGGGGTTGGTAATTATGATTGTTAAAGTTAAGCAATCAATCCTCAATGGGAATTGAACTCACTTTGTTGAATCTGTTTTCTTAGCTGAAACTCTTGATATCCTTCCTTTTATTTCTTTCTTTGAGAAAACAGTTCACCTGAAAATCTTTCTTGGCATAGATTATATTACAAAAGAAGGTATAATTTTGAATTTTTGAGAATTAAATGGCCTCTGTGCTTTCCAAGCTTCAATCTGTTTGGATGATAATTCTCCTCTTTCTTTCAAGTGTGTCAAGCAAGTATATCAGAGGTATTTGCTTCTCAGTAATCAAAATTGCCATAGTGATGGCACTTGAGGCAACTGGGAACCATTAAAAAATATCATGTGATCACTTTTGACCAATCCTGGATAAGCACCATTTTTGCATGTTCTCCCACACTTGCCACTACCATAATGTATGTATTTAATTTACAATATTCAATAAAGATGATTGCATCAATTAAATTATTGATGGCGAAGGGAATGTTTTATAAATAATGTCTTTTTTGTTGATATAATAAAGATGTTATTGAAATGAATTTGTACAAGATTTTATAATCAATAAAAATAGGGAAAAGGAAATATTCTTTAGGTTTTATGGATCTATGTATACATTGACATGTTTAATTATGAAATCTTATTCAATATAATCAAATATGTTTGGCCAAATCTGCAATGCCCTCCAATTCTGTTGAAAACTTGAAATTTTAGAAAATTTGCTGTAGATTTGCTAAAAATCTTTTCTATTGATATTTATTAAATTAAGGTTGGTCTAACACAATGCCCCAAACAAAAAGTAACAGTAAGGGTTGTTATATACTTACCTGACATTCATGCTGATCATCTGGTTCCAGGGGGTCATTTCCTCCAGGCAGTACCTTCTTAGCAAAGTCGAGTTTATTATTGAAAACCCCTTGGCATGGCGGCAACACCTCAGAGGCCTAACATTTTTTGTAATGACTGATTTACACACTATAAAATGACTTTGTATCAAATCTGTTTTGGTGGGAAGTTGGATAAATCTATGATCACTATTCAGTAATAATGGTTCACTTGACTTGGTGTTGTCTCATGAAGAAAAACTTTAAATCTTTTTTTCTTTCTCTCTGACTTTAAACTAGTTTTTTTTTTTTTTGTCTTTTTCCCCAGGTTATTTATAGAATGTGGTACTGCTTGGTAGATTACAAAATTATACAAGAAAGACATAATTCATTGTATTTGAGACAAAAGTGATAGAATTTGTAGGCTATGAACAACCAAACAATTTATTTTTAAATGATTTTTTGAAAGTTAAAAACAGGAATATTATTTGAGAAGAATCAAATTTTATTGCAATCATAACACAGTATTTTTTCATAACCTGTATTTTCTATGACCTATTATAGAAAGTACTGCTTGTAAATATTTGAATGAGTAGAAATTATCTTTCATTCATTGCAAGGAACCATTAAGGAGTGGGGATTTAAATTGCTAATTTGGCAATTCTTCCACGTTACAATATGAACTTGCCTTTCCGATCTCCTTGATTGATTCTGAGTGAAATTTTTGAAGGACCAAGAAAAACTTTTTTTTTTTAACAATTTAATTCTATAAAAAAATTTTCCACAAATTTAGGATTCAGAACCACAAAAGATTAATTCTAATATATTTCTGTTTTTAGATCTGAAAACCAGTTGATTAAATACAGAATATCTGTTGATTCAAGTACTTATGACAAATATTATGTATACAGTTATTCATATGGAGAGAGAGAGAGAGATGTTCATTTGTTTACAAATTGCAGGTTTGTTGATAGATGACAATTAATCTTATGTGATACCCTTTTTGCTGCATTACTGACTTAGGTGTTTATATATTGGGTTGTTAACCATTTGACATGAACTATGTTTGATAAGGTAAAAAACATTGGGTCAAATTTTGATACACATATGGTTCAAAATTTAGTTTATTAATGGTTTTTTTTACTAGATAGTTTATAATTAAAGAAAAATATGGAAATTATGACTCTTTTGTAATTCAGGATTGATTTGTCAACTGGGTTTAGTTTTTGTTGGTGTGAAGAATAAATTCACCAAATTTGAAAAAATTAACTTTTTATGAAAAAAAAATCAAAATGAAGAGAATTATAGAAATAAATTATATTTAGAATTTTTAGATGATATCAAAGCCAAATTATTGGTATATAGCCTGGACAAAATATAAGGAAGTATTTTTATTTTAATTAATGAAGAAATTTAGATATAAGTATTTTTCTTGGAATTATTCCTAGTTCTATTACATTAAATTGATACAAAAGTTCTTATCATTAATTTTTAGACAATGTTGAAAAAACACCTTTGAAGTGTTATTGATGTTTACTCTGTTCTTTATTTCTTATGTAATCACTTCACTGTATTACATCATTTTTTAGTCTATGGGAAAATTCAGAAGCCCATAAGTTCCGCTTGAACTTGCAAAACAAGCAATATTTTTGTTCTAAATAGTCACTGGCAATTAAAAAAAAAATAATTTTTTTAGAAAAATCCAAAATGAAGTAATTTTCAACATTACTATCTAAACAGGATCTACTGGGGAAAAAGTTGTTCTATGTTTGATGGGATTCAAAATCTTTATTATGAATTTTCAAAAAACTAATCAAGACACATTATGCACAACATTACTGTGAGCAATTGGCTTGTTTCAATAATGCATTGGAGAAACAAAGATCTTTTTCTGAGCAAGTCAGCTGGTGATTTTACTGGTAGTAAAAGCTAAATACCAATCATCATTATGCAGTTATTATAGAACTAGTATGAGAAATTCTTCCACATACAGTTTATTTTCTAGATCTTTTACTATCAGACTATTACTTGTCCAATATAACATTCCTTATATAATCTGTGATTCTAAGATCAAAATAAATTCTTCAAAATTGGAATCATTCTTTTATGTTAAAATATAGTTTAGGTTAAATTTGGCATACGGTTATAGAAAAAAAAAGACTATTTTATTTTTATGTCTGAATAATGATGTTTTGTATTTAAATGAATGAAATATTTTGTTAAAAAGATATGGTACATGAAGGTCTATTTAGATAAAATGTATAAATTTTCTACCTTGTGAATTATGTTACATTTGTATATTTTGGAAATTATGTCATCTATTTATTAATGAATAATTTACTTGGTAAATTTTGCTGATATCCTCTATTCAATGAGAAGTAATTATAATGTATGAATATATTATGAAAATATATATTTTTGCAAGTTCAGCTGATGAAAAATTCATGTGAGGTGTTTTTCATTGTAGAGACAAGTATTGAAAACAATGTAAAAACATTTGTTTCTGGTAGTAAAAGCTAAAATAGCCTATTGTATGTTCTATTTTGACTAATTAATAAAATTACATCCATCTTTTCGTGGTGTCTTAGATTGAAAACTGCCTATGATCTAATTTCCCCAAAGGAATATTAACTCAAAGTTCCTGCCAAATGTCTACTATTCTTTTTTTTTTTTTTTTTACCTTATCCAAATATAACTTGTTTACCTACCAGAGAAAGAAAATTGGAATACATACATTCTGGATAAGACTCAAGCAAAAGGCTACAAGCTCATTTGTCTATTGTTGGTAAGAAATCTATTGATTATAACATGGATTATAGAAATCAGTATAGTGTGTATTAGAGAGAGAGAGAGAGAGAGAGAGAGAGAGAATATCTGTTGTGTTTATCAAACCTGATTTTTCAGAATTGTTTTTATGATTTTTTCATTGTTTAAGTTTCAGAAAAAGTTATTTTTCAAAAGTGTAGATATAAAACATTGGCATCTAAAGTAAAAGTTGATTCTTAATCATTTTCTGATTTGAATGCCTTTGGCACAATTTTTGTTGGTGATGGTTGGGGGGGGGTCTAACTGGGCATTTTTAATTTGTATAAATAAAATAGAAGATACAGTTTTAATGAGAATGTATAATTGTTATGATGAAATTAACATGTTACAGTTTAAGACATTTTTATTGAAACATATTGCCTTGACATCTAATTATACTGCAATGGTTAACAAGCTAGTCTCAGCCCAGTCAACTGGGGCGGCAGAATACACCAATTGCATCTCTGCAGAGGAGTAAAACCACCACCCCCAATGAATGTCCTAGATGACACTAAACCATCTGGAGCTTTAGAGAATGTGGAGTACTCCTTCATTGCCATTACTCCCTGGTCCACTCTGATCTGGAATGGTTGTACCTAATAGGGTCACATCTATGGGTCAAATAGAGCTGTTTCACCACTCAAGTGTCTGTTAACTGTGTGCAAACAAATGACTGTTAAACTGAATTGTTAGTGTTACATAGCAATTTAAAAACGATTTAACTGTGGGCAAATAAAACTATTGGTGTTAGATAGCAATTCTTAAAACTATTTAAGTGTGTGTAAATAAAGGATTAATACTAAATAGAATTGTTCATGTTAAATGGGAATACTTGGAACCATTTCACTATGTGCAAAAATTAGATTATTAGTATTACATAGCATTTAACTTTGTACAAATGAATCATGTTGAATAGAATTATTATTTGTGTCAAATAGCAATACTTGAAAATATTTAACTGTGTGCAAAAAAATTAGCTATAAACTATTCACTTACAAATCATATATGTATAACCATTTAACTGTGTGCAAGCAAATGACTGATGTTAAATTGTTATATAGCAATACTTGAAACCATTTAACTGATTTATATTAAAGAAACTTATTTATGTTTGACGGAAATACTTGAAATCATTTAACTGTATAAAAAAAACCCAATGAGCTCAGGCTCATTTAAAAATGTTGTCTACAAAAAGTGTTTACAAATCATATATATTTAATATATATGTATAAACAGGATTTGGTATTAAATGACCTACAAGGGTTGATATGCCATAAAACACAAACAAACAAGCAAGCTAGTCTTGTAGTTCAAATACTATTTGGTATTGAATTCAGAAGATTCGGTTTTAAAGAGAATGTATAATAGTTATGATGGAATGCCATGGGGATTAGTTTCAGGTATTTTTATTGTCATTTTTTTTTTCTTTGTTTTTTTCTTAAAAGTGACTGAATGTGCTACAACAGTGTCTCTCGTAATTTGTCAAGAAAATTAACCTTCAACCCCTACCTGCTCAAACATTGACTTCTGACACAGGTGAGAAATATCACACAACTCTCCACAATACTGAAAATGCTTTCCTCATTAATTACGAGGGACACACTGAAAGTAAAGTAATTTTTATTGTACAGGGGTTCAGACCATTTAAGATTAAAACTGTTGAAAAGTGGCTACTCTTAAAGAATGTGCTCAGGTGAAGTGACCACTCACCTGCTCCCCTCTTAAGCTCTCACTGATCCATAAACTACTACCCTTGAATATTTTAGTTTTGGAGCCATTAAGTATTTTCTTTTTATATTTTTATTTGAACTAAAAAAAGACACAAGGAAGATATGATTTTAATGATGATAATGATAAAATCAACACCTTATATTTTCAGGCATTTTTATTGACACATGTACCCTGGACAACCAGTCTAGCCAGATAGTCTCAGAGAACTAATAAGTAGTAAATTTGATCCTCACTAAGTGTTCATATTTGTTTCTTTGTGCTAAAAACTAAACTATGCTGAGTTCTTAACAGTGCCTCACATGTTATACTTGGTTAACTCAATTCGTATTGGATGCTTTGTATTTCTAGCCTTGTGCCAAACTTGTTAAGTTTGATAAATAACACATTACCTTGTTAAAAGTTCCTAAAATTTGACTTTTTCATCAGAGTTGAATTAGATATTTTCATCTTCCATTTTTATTTGTATCTAAAATAAGATAAAGTTTTGAAGGAAATATATGATTGTAATGATAAAATTAACTTGTACTTTCTGTTGTTTTTTATTGAAACCTTGCTGTCTCAAATGCCTTGATGGATATTTGGCATGTACATAAAAATTTCATATATTCTGTATCATTTGATATGAAAGTTTGATATACCTAGGATTATGATTAGGGGTGGATTAGAGCTACTGGCACAGTTCCTTTCATACCTCCTTTGATAACAACTGGATGTTAAATTGCTGCTTTTAATTTAGTAATTCAATAGATTATATATACTCTTTTATGTTGTAAATATAATGTAATTTAATCAATGATCAATTCGGGAACTTACTTATTATTTCACACAATCCACATCAGATCATTCATTAAAGAGACATTTTATTGATACTGTAAGTGACTGGGTTCAAGCTGAGAGAACAAAATTAGACAATTTTAGATGTTCAAGAATCTTTTTAAATGCCTGTCAAATATAAGATCATTACTCCCTGAGCAAACTGTCCCCCAAAAAGAAATAAATTATAATGACAAATCATATATATTTAATATATATGTATAAACAGGATTTGGTATTAAATGACCTACAAGGATTGATATGCCATAAAACCAAACCAAATCATATATATTCAATATATATGTATATGAATCTTTTTAAATGCCAGTCAAATATAAAATCATTACCCCCTGGGCAAACTGCCCCCCAAAAAAGAAATAGATTATAATGACAAAGGAATATGGTTTAAAAATCCTACAAAAAATTGTTAACAATGAAAATGGGATCAATATTTTCTATCATTTTAACAGTGGTTTTACATTATTAGCCTGTTGGATTTTACCTAAAATATGATCTGGTCATGACAAGACATATCTTCAAATGAAAACACACACACACACCATGATACTCTCTTTTCTTTTTGTGCCCTAAGCAGATGCTTATTTTACTTAATGATTAATCCAGAAGTGATTGTGATTTATGATATAAAAAGCATGAAATGCCGAGGGATTTGTGACTTTTTATGGTTCCTCATTTGCTAGAGGCTACCATTTCTCAACAAGGCACTAGATACACTGTTTAAATCACAGGGAAGTCGATTGAATAAAGTTTTCTGAGGTAAACAATAATATAAAAAAAAATACTAACGTTACCAATAAAATTGATTTGATTTCTACCTTACAAGGGAATGATCAAAATAGAAGAATATGCTCAGGAGGAGGGATTCTTTTTCCTGATCCCTATTTAGCTTCACTACTGCTAATGACATAACATTTTCTATCTTAGAAAATGGATGCAGTGACCCCAGTTCTAATCATGGACAAGTCTTTTACATTCTATTTGGTGATAATACCTTTGAGAAAGGTGTGCATCCAACTATTCTCTTTCCAGCTATGAGTAAATAGTAGGGCAGATTGGCTCTTTAACATTGGTATGGCAAGCAGTCTAGGAGAATGACTACTCTAAATTCAAACCTGCTAAACTTTGCTGAAAAAAAAATGACTTTGTTTTGCATCCTGCTTGTGCAGAAGGGTCAGGTTAATATGTACATAAGTATATATAATCATTTACTACAACTATTGTATATTTAATTTTGACTCAACTGAGTCCAGGTACTGCAATTTAATTTTCTGTCAGTGTCTTTGTGTTTGTGTGTGTATATATATATATATATATATATATATACTCTCACACATTCTTTATTGTTTACAGATGGAGTAAATAAATGAATGGTGAAAAAAGTAATAACATTTGTATAATTTAAGGTTTCAACTGGGCTGCCATAAATTTTATAGCAACTTTGATTGTCCATATCAGTATTAATTTTTATTGGTTGGGTTTTATGGCATACCAACCCTTGTAGGTTATTTAATGCCAATTCCTGTTTTATATATATATATATATATATATATATATTATTTGTAAATAAATACTTTCTCAGTAGCATTTTAAACAAGCCACAGCTCATTTGTTTGCACACAGTTAAATGGTTTCAAGTATTGCTATGTAACACTAACAATTCAATATCAGCCATTTGTTTGTATTCAGTTAAATGGCTAAATAATTCTATTTGACCCTATTAGGTACTACCACTCCAGATCAGAGTGGGCCTGGGAATAATGGCAATGAAGAGGTACTCCACACTCCCAAGATCTCCAGGACTGAAGCCTCACCATCAGATCATTTAATGTCATATCCTGAACACTCATTGGCAGGAGTTCTTACTCCTTTGCAGGGATACAGTTGGCATATTTTATACCCCTTCCCACCAGCCAACTGGGCTGTTATATTAATGGGTAATATTAACTGTATGACAAGTGTATATTGATAGTGGCATTAGCTGCATCACACAAATACTTTTGCTGATTCAAGTACATTTGGCCAGTTCTGTTTCAATTCACTAGAATCTTTGTTCCATTGAGCATGTTCTCTTTATAAAATGACAATTTGTCCATAACCTCTGTCCACTTTTCTGGTGATGGAACTTGACAGAATGGTCAACGAGTTGGGAATTTATTTCACTTCTGTTAACCTGACAGAGACAGTTTAATTTCTACATAATGTCTTGCAATATGTCTTCTTCACATTTGACACAAATAATACTTCCAGCTCAAGACTTGCACTTTTAAAGCTTCTGCATGGAATTCTAGACATGAAATAAATTCTTTCATTAATAATCTTTCAGTGACTTTTATAATTTTGTGCAAATATTTAATATAAAAGTTATTTCCTGTAAGAAATGCTACAAACTCAAAAACTATCATGTTATACTGATATTTACTGAGCTTAACACATCATTCAATAAGTCTCGGGCCTAACTAATAAAACAATTTTTAGGCAAAATTTGACTTTATTCATCAACATAATCTCCTTCTAGGATGATACACTGATTCCAATGCTTCTCTAACAATTCCACCCCTTTTTTGTAAAACGGTTTGTCTTTGGCCTTAAAATACACCTTAGTTTCCGATATCACTTCTTCATTGGAGTTAAATCTCTTTCCCTGGAGCATTCTTTTGAGGTCTGCAAAGAGCTAGTAGTTGCTGAGGGCTAAATCTGGAAAATAGGGCCGGTATGGAAGCAATTTGAAGTGCAATTCATGTAGTTTTGCCATCATTGATCGACTTGTGACACAATGCATTGTCTTGATGAAAGAGCACTTTTTTCTTCATTTGTGCCAGTTTTTTGGCAATTTCTTCCTTCAAATGTACCAATAATGCTATGTAATATTCATTATTGATTATTCTTCCTTTCTCAAGGTAATCAATGAACAAAATACCTTGTGCATCCCAAAATACGGAGGCCAAAATCTGGCCTGCTGATCTTTGTGTCTTTGGTCACTTTGGACGGCTTTCACCTGCTGCTGTCCCCTCAGCTGACTGCCAATTTGACTCTGGAGTAAAGTGGTGGATCCATGTCTCATCCATTATCACATATTTATGCAAAAACTCCTTTTTGTTGCATTGAAACAGTTGCAAACGACACTCTGAATTGTTGTTGCATTGTTGTTTTTGATCAACTGTGAGCAAATGTAGCACCTACTTTGAACATAGCTTTCTCACAGACAAATGTTCATGCAAAATGGTGATTACACTGCCTTCTGATATCTTCTACTCCTCTACTATCTCATGCAACTTCACTTTATAATCAGCCAAAACGAGTTTGTGGAGTTTTTTGATGTTTTCCCGAACATCTTCTGAATTTGGGTAAGCTGAGCATTCAGCATAAGTTGTGTCTATATGACCACATTTAAAGTCAACATACCACCTCTTAACCGTTGTTTGCAATGGAGCAGAGTCCAAATAACACCTATCAAGCCATTGCTTTGCTTGAACAGTATTTTTTCCTATCAGAAAGCAATGCTTTATCAATACAGGAAATTCAGATTTTTCCATTGTTTTGAAAATTTGCAACAGTAGCTTCACTTAAATAATTGTAATTTATAAACTAATAATCCGATTGGGCTCAAATTTTGACACATCAAAATTAAATCAATCAATGCCTTTTGAAGGTTAGTACTTTATAAAAATCATATGGATTTTTTATTAATGGTACCATCTATATGTCAGGCCCGGGACTTATTGAGTGATGTGTTAATAAGGCACATGGCCACAATTTTGGGTCACCCAGTAAACATAGTACCTTATATACTCAAGTAATGAACAGCCCTTCATTTTTAGTCACAAAAAGTATTTTTATCTTCTATTGCATGCAATAAAGGAAGAGAAGCTTAGATGTGTTCAAAAACATATCTAATGTTATGAACTATCGGTCATTCTTGAAAAGAAAAATTGGTCTTAAAAGGTTGTTCATTACATTAGTATATATGGTACTTATTACACTAGTTAAGACTAGCTTATTAACTATTTCTCTCTCTAAGTGTCTAATATGTTTACTATAGTGGAGCACTCACTCTGACCAGGGTATTCTAAGTGGAGTACTTTTTCACTGCCATTACTCCCAGATCCACTTTGACCCTCTATGGGTTAAATAGATCTGTTTGAAAATTATTAGTATTTGATAGAAATACTTGATACCATATAACTGTAAATTATTTGTATTATTAATACTTACTTGAAGCTATAATTGTTTACTAAGGATTATTATTAGTTACTTGAAACCATATAAATGTGTGCAAACAAATTATTATTAAATAGAAGTAATTACTTGAAACCATATAATTGTGTAAATTATCAGTATTAGATTGGAATACTTGAAATTATACAATTGTGTGAAGATTACTTTTATTAGATAGGACTATTTAATATCATATAACTGTATGCAAAGAAACTCTTAAAAAAACAGCTACATTTAAAATGGAAATATATATGTACAATAAACATGATTCCCTAACCTTTAGGCATTGAATAACTCTAGATATGTTGCCATACCATTTAAATCAATCAATCAATAGTTAGCATTTGTAAGACTAGCTATTACTCTCTTTCCCTCATGTTTACTAAGCTTAACAGGAAACTATACTGGAGCACTCAGTGAGGTTCAAAGTCACTATGGTTAATATTATATATATGGAAGGCTACCTTTCTTACCATTTCTCTACATCAAATCACTGATGTATTAATTCATTTCACTGAAACAATGAAATTTCTAAGAGAATATATTTTGTAATTCTTTGGTTGGTCATTGTCATGTTGACAATTATTTGGATTATTGATCTCATTCAATCATCATCATAGGAAATGGAATCAGCAACCTGAGTTCAAATCCAGGATGAAGCTGTTTACATTTCATTTAGTGCTAATGCCCCTTTAAAAAGTATTCATCCTTCTGTTCTCCCCCAGCTATGAGTAAATAGTAAGGCAAATTGATTTCTTTAGACAACTAATCTAGAAAAAGGAAGACTGAACTCACACCAGCTTTACTCCACTTAAAAATTAAACATGAGCCTGTGGCAGAGGGATTGAGTAAATATATATTGATCTCATTCATTTTTTGTGAGCTGATCCATTCTTTCTTCCTCCTCAGTATGGAGAGCATAGTGGTCTCTTTTTTTTTCTCCTATGCTGTGGATACCAATATATTCTCTTCTTACTACTGAAACTACATTTGTGTGTGTGTGTGTGTGTGTGTGTGTGTGTAAGCCTTGAAGAAAAGTCAGTCTGTGTGAATTTTTTGTTTTGCGAGAAAAAGGCTGAAGAGCAATTATGCATATAAAATAACTCATCTGTGTCAAATGAGATATTGTAAAGATTAACATAAGATATTTGTAAATGTTGTGAATTAATAGGTATTTAAATGAGGATCTCTTTAAGCACATCACATACTATAAGTAATTAATGGCCTTGTGCCAGACTAAGCTGATTAAAGATTGTGTATTTTTCTTCTATGCCTTTTTGTTTACTGTTCTTTATCTGACATATAGAATCTCCATTGATACTTACTCTGTAACATCAGATATTGTAAGCAGTTTATGGTTATGTGCTAGAATAAAAAAAAAATTATAGATAAAAGGTTTAAATTTCAAGAAGAAAAGTAAATAATATCAAGCATCTTAAAATACTTTGTTTCTGTTGATGCTATCCATCAGTCTCAAAGAACTACAGATGTGCACCTTAGATTATTTTACTGTTCCACAATTTTAATTACAATTTCAAATGATATGGGGGGGAGACACTGATATAAAACCTATTTTGACTCTTTTGTTTCTGTTCACAGAAAAAAATTCAAGACAAGGTCAGGAGACACAGTCCGTTTGATGGATCTTCTTGATGAAGGTGTTAGAAGGGCCAGAGAAAAACTCATTGAGAAAGGACGAGATAAGGTCAGTGGATGATTGACAAGTTTTGTTTTGTCTTACATTTTTATCACAGTTTTTGGAGGCAAGTACTCTTGGTAATTAAACAAAGTTGCGTGAAATCAGAATAAAAAAGTATTTTTTAAGGAGACATGAATTTACATGTCTTTTCCTGGGGGTTCATCTTTCATAGATGATGTCTTAACAAACACAACCCCAGATGTCAGTTATAAATTTAGTTATATCAATTTTAATTTTTTTAATATAAAATAATGATCTGAAAATGCTTGATTTTTTTTTCTGTTAGATGACTTACAGAGAAACTTACACACACACACACACACGTATAAAGAAATAAACCTTAGCAATACCTTTTCTGTCGTATCCAACCTGAAATTGAGAAAATTCTTTAGAAAAATCAGAATGGCTTTTGATGAGATTAATCCACAATTTCAGAGATTCTGACTCTCCATTGAATTATTGAAGGAGTATTTGTAAAAAATCTCAAAGCAACTCTACTGTTCATAAATTTTTCCAAGGCATTTGATTCTATACACAGAAGAAAGATAGGGCAAATGCTACAAGCATTTGGTGTCTCTAAAGAAACTGTTACTGCTATAAAGACGCTTTA
The DNA here is from genome assembly GCA_963585895.1 of Sepioteuthis lessoniana. Lineage (NCBI taxonomy): Eukaryota > Metazoa > Mollusca > Cephalopoda > Myopsida > Loliginidae > Sepioteuthis > Sepioteuthis lessoniana. The sequence continues at coordinate 135,562,622 of OY757907.1, forward strand.
CAAAAACATGAAAGCAATGGTTCACTCATTTGATGGCGACACTGACTTCTTCAATTGTGTTTCTCGAGTCTTGCAAGGAGACACACTTGTGCTATTCATATAATATCCCTAGACTTTGAATGTCAATAGATCTCAAAAAAACAAGAAGCAGATGATATTCTGTAGAAACCTTGACACATTAACTATGCAGAAGGTGGAGGTGCCTGTGGTGTAATGGTTATCGTCGTAGGAAATGGACACGGCGACACGAGTTCAAATCCTGGACGAGACTGATTGCATTTCACATAGCACTAATACCCTCGGGAAAGGTATGAATCCAATTATTCTCCCTCCAGCTATGGGTAAATAGTAGGACAGACTAGGTTCTTCAGCCTTGGTGAGGCAACTAGTCTAGGAGAAGGAAAACTCTGAATTCAAACCTGTTAAACTCCGCTTAAAAGTTGACCTTGTGTCATATCCTGCCCAAGCAGAGGGGTTGGTAAATAGAATTAACTATGCAGATGATCAAGTAATTCACCCAAATACACCAACTCAAGCCCAATCTAATCAGCTGGAGCTATAGAATACATCATCTGCATCTCTGCTGTGGGGTAAGTTACCTCTCTCTCTTATGAGTGTCATGGATATGACACTAACAGTCTGATGATGAGGCTCCAGTCCTGGAGCTTTGAGGACCATGGAGTACCCGTTCATTGCTATTACTCTCAGGTCAACTCTGACACAGAGTGGTAGTATCTGATAGGCTCCCATCTATGGGTCAAATAGAACAGTGTGACCATTTAAGACTGATGTTAAATTGAATTCTTTGTGTTACATAGCAATACTTAAATCCACTTAACTGTGTGTAAATGAATGAGTAATGTTGAATAGAATTATTAGTGATGAAAAACAATTCTTGAAACTCTTTATCTGAGTCTCTAAATTGAATTTAGGGTTAAATAGAATAATTAGTGTTATATAGCATTACTTATAAGCACTTAATTGTGGGCAAACAAAAGATTGATATTTAATAGAATTATTAATATTTGATAGCAATAATTGAAACCATTTAACTGTAGTAATACTTAATTATGTACAAAAAAAAATTAGTTCTGACTCATTTAAAAATAAAATTACCCACAAACTATTCGTTTATGAATCATATGTATAACCATTTAAGTGTGTGAAAACAAATGATTAATAGTAAATAGAATTATTCATGTTAGATAGAAATACTTAAAACCATTGAATTGTGCACCAAAAAAAAGCTCTGGCTTGTTTAGAGATGTTATCTACAAAAGGTTTACAAATCCCATATATTTGATATATATGTACAAATAGGATTTGGCATTAAATAATCTACAAGGCTTGATATGCCATAAAACCTCATGCAAACCTACCTACCCAAGCCAAATTCCTACTGTTTAGCATAGAGTAAGTAGTAAGAGGCATTGGCTTTCATGTAAACATAGACAAAACAGAATTCATGTATTTCAAATGAGGAGCCATCTCCAATTTTAAATGGTAAGTCTCTGAAATTAGAAGATCAATTCACAGCAATATCTCATCGACTAAAAAGCATGGACTGCTATAAACAGGTTATCAGCTATATAGAAATCTAATCTATCTGAAGAAATAAAGCCGGATTTCTTCCAAGTTGTGTCTGTGTCCATACTACTGTATAGATGCTCCACAAAACCGAGCGAAGAGGCTAGATAGAGACTTTACAAGAATGCTACATGCTGTTTTGAACAAATTCTGGAAGCAGCACCTCACAAAACAAGTTGTATGTCCACCTACCTCTCATCTCAAAAACTATCCAAGTAAGATGAACAAGACATGCAAGGCGCTGTTGGAGAAGTATAGATGGAACTCATCTGTAACATTCTCTTATGGACTCCTACACATGGACACACCGGTGTTAGCCTGCAAAGATATACATATATCAGCTCCGTGTTGACACTGGATGCAGTCTAGAAGTAGTATCAGAAGTGATGGATGATAGGGATGTGTGTTGAGAGAGAGTGCCAGGGAACTCTGTACAGTCAGTACACTTTGATGATATATATATATATATATATATATATATATATATATATATATATATATATATATATATATCCTAATAGTGTTAAGCACGACTGACTCAGAGTTTATGTTGTTCAAATCGAGATCTACATATGCTCAATCTCTGATAATGAGCACTCTATTTTTATAGATATAGTAAATCATATATATATATATATATAGTCACTAAATTTGTTTATCTATTCACCCAAAAATGTCATACTGGTGCAAATAGAAAATGATAAAGGGAATACTTGAATTCTTCACCGATATAACATTTTCTGCTGAGTGTAAATCAAGGCTGTGTATTTATGTATATACCAACCTCTCCACACAAGCGGGATGTGACACAAGGTCAATTTTAAGTGGAGTTTAATGGGTTTGAATTCATAGTTTTCCTTCTCCTAGATTTGTTACCTAAGCAAAGCTGAAGAACCCAGTTTGCCCTACTATTTACCCCTTGCTGGTGGGAGAATAATTAGATTCATACCTTTCCCAGAGCTATTAATGATATGTGAAATGCTTTCAGCTTCATCCTTGATTTGAACTTGTGTTGCTACAAGTATAATTATTACGCCATGAGCACCTCCAAATCGAGGCTGTTTATGTCTGGCTGTTGATTCGTAATATGTGTATGTCTGGCTGTTGATTCGTAATATGTGTATGTCTGGCTGTTGATTCGTAATATGTGTATGTCTGGCTGTTGATTCGTAATATGTGTATGTCTGGCTGTTGATTCGTAATATGTGTATGTCTGGCTGTTAATTCGTAATATGTGTATGTCTGGCTGTTGATTCGTAATATGTGTATGTCTGGGTGTTCATTCGTAATATCATTACTACTACTACTAACTGATTTTTTTAATGGAAATACAATTGTTTTTGTTTTTTTTTAATTAAGTTTTTAAAAGGAAGATCAATTCATTGTAATATTTTTTTCTTCGGTTATATTGATGTGTTATAGTCTTCCAAATTACTGAGCTTGGAAAATTTGAATAAAAGAAGACATTGATTAGTGAGGAAAAGGAAAAATTCAGCATACCAAACATGATTTGAACAGAATAACTGCTGCAAGATAACAAAAATCACAAAAAGAAACTGCTACAAAGCTTCAAATACATTCAAAATTACTCAAAGGTGATAAAATGAATCAAAAATAGAAATTGAAGTCAGACTCCAAGTCGAAAAAAAGAATGCAAGATTAAAGTGTAAAGGAAAACGAAAGAAGTTTACTACAAGAGATTAGTGTAGGGCTCTTATAGATGTTGATAGTTTATAGAATTGTATCAAAGAGATATAAACACACACACACACACACATACCCATCTAGCTGTTATTCATAATAGAAGTAATGCAGTTGTTCAACATTATAGTTAATAACAATCCCTTTACTGCAGAAAATTAGCTGACTCTAATGTTGGCCTATGAATATTGTTTGCTAGTTTTGTAATGTCAGCATATTTCCCCCAGACCATCCATCAGATGGTAAATTCAATAATTGCTTTCAAAAAAAAAAAGAAAAAAGATACCCATCTCACAAAAATGACTGCCTGTATATCTTGATCATTGGATGGAAGTAAAACTCCTGAACATCATCAAATCACGCTGCTGGCACAGATTTCCCTGACTCTCACTCACCAATCCTCCCTGTCATCCACCACTCCCAAGTAAAACTAGAAATCTAAATTAAAAACATTTCACGGGTAACTTCAAGTGTTACAGTACTTTATAATCCCATCATTTTTTATTGGTACCATGCTAGTTTATATATAAGCAAAACTCAATTTATATTACTTAAACTAACATGACCTGGTCTTACAAGTGAAGTTTGGATAGAGCTTCAGAGAACACAAGGCCATAGAACCATGTACATCTCCACAATTCTTTATAGTTCCTTTTCTATTTCTTTTTTTGATTCAAATATAAAAGAATTAAACAGAAATGATTTTCATCTCAATGAGGCACGTGCATTTGAAGAAGCTGAAGACAAAGAGGGTGAAACAGCTGAAAAGAAATCATTATAAAAGAAATTGAAGAAATATTTCACCTCATTGAAGCCACCAAGGAATTTATCTAAACATTGATCCGAGTATGAAAAGAAGCATCAAAGTCCACAGAAAGTTGATAGGAAAAAAGGAGGGGGAAAAAAAAAAAAAAAAGCAATTGTTCGCTATTGAAAATTGTATAACGTAACGAGAAAATTAAAATCTGAACAGTCAATTCTGGACAAATATTTTTCTTCGGACTAGTTTAGTTATAATGCATTTATGAAGTCAATGAAAAATATTTAGCATCATATACAGATAAAAATTGTTTTTAAAATACATTGTGTATCAAAACTAAAAAAAAAAACAACAATCGGAAAGGACATGAATTTCATTATAATTATTCCTATTGATTCTATTCATCTTAGATAAGTAAAAATTTGGAAAAAGTAACAAGGTAATGTGAGATTTGCCTGTATTTTAGCTTGCAAAAAGATTACTCATGTTTAGTACAAAGACACATTAATGGGTCACTTAAAATCAAACTCAAAAATAAGAGTTTGGAATGTATTCCTCTGCAGTAGGCATCTTTAACAGTTAAAGTTAGTCTGACACAAGGCCACAATTATAGTACTGATTAAAGAATGAATTCACACACAGTTATAGAGATGAGCAGAGAATATCAATAGAAAAAGTTCATCAGTTTTTTAGGGGCTAAAAGTTAAATGAACTGTTCTTTGATAGTGGCCAGTGTTATTTTAATCTTGTTGTCATTTTTTATTTATATATATATATATATATATATATATATATATATATATATATATTTTGTATCATAATTCTTTTTTTAAGTTGAATACTCTTTGATCAAGAATTGCTTGTAGTTGGAATAAAGAAATAAATTCTGACAAATACTTGAATTCTCATCTGATATGAGTGAGAAGATTTTCTCTTTTATAAACAACTTAATTCTTTTCTGGAAGTCAATAATCAAAGAAGGCACAAATCTGTACACCTCCTATCATCTTTCTAATCTAAATTTTCACACTATATTGTTTTCATCATTTCTTCTTATTATTATTATTATTAGTAGTAGTAAAGACAATGCTAGTCTTAAGTTATTTGAATTTTGTATGTAAATGTTTTCATTAATATTTTTGGTTTTCTATATCTTATTGTTGCTTTTATCACAACTTTCTAAGTTAGATTACCTTTCAACCATGAAGTAGTATCAAGTTAGAACAAAGAATTAACTTCCTGTGAGGCTTACACTCACATCCTCTCAAAATGGCACTGAAACTTATTACTTGACAGAATTTAAGTGTTGTATAGCCACCTACAATTGCACGTATACATATACAAATATAAACAGAACGTTATCAAACATAATATACAAACTTAAATGAACGAACGAACACACTTTTTTATAAGAATATATACTCTCACACTTTATTCTTGAAAGGGTGATGTTTCTTGTGTGTGAGAGATGAGCTGGAGACAGGGACAGACTGCTATATTGACCCAACAGTACTTCTTTCTCATCTTGGCTGGGTTGCTCAACAGTGGGTCACCGAGCGCCCAAAGCCCTCAGTCTGCTAGCTGATTCTCATGCTGGCATCCTATCTCCAACTGACTCGAACCACCCCGGGCACCTGGTTATATTATTGTCTCATGCCCACCTGCTTCCACTGTTCTTCCGCTTATTTACACAGCTGCATCTCTTGATTGACGGCTTCATCGAGGGTCAATCTATAACATAAGTTTTCAGTCATATTGTTTAAAGAAAAATAACATCAATAAGAAGAAAAATGTTTCACTTTAAGCTAATGCTCTTGACAAAGGCAGGAATCCATCTGTTCTCTCTCCATTTATGGGTATTTACCCATAAATGCAGACACACTACTTTAACCTTAGTTAGGCAACCAATCTAAGGGAAGGAAAACCCTGAATTCAAACAAGCTTTACTCAATCTAAAAATTTATCTTGTCACATCCTACCCATGGCAGAGGGGTTGCGTGAATACATACTTTATTCTAGTTTCCCATTGCTTACTTTATCAGTCGAAGGGTAAGGTCACCACTGATCTTTCTGTTTGTTTCTATTTGTTGTAGGTTTCTGTCCCCAACATTTACTGCTACCCACCCTGAATGTCTTATTCCTTTTGTTATTCAAGGTCACCTTGTTGGGATTATCTGTGTAAATCTTTTACAGATTATCTCTTCTTTTCTGTCTGCTGCTGAAGACTTCATTATAATGAGATTTTTCATGGAACATCTGGAGGCATTGTTCTTGGAGATCTGTGAGGATTTCTTCATCCAATCAATTTGCTGCTTGTTTTACCATTACTCTCTCTTTCTCTCTCAGAATTCTTCATTTGAAATGTCTTCAATGTTCAATCGACTCATAATTGCCAATGCTTACATGAAATTCAACAAAAAACAACACACTTTTTGTGCCTAAAAGGCTGTAGAGGAAAAGAAAGAATTCTGTTGAATTGTTTGGGTTTTTTTTTGGGGGGGGGTTGTTTTGTTTTGTTTTTCTTGCATTTAAATTTATAGTAGTAATTATTTCCTAATTGTATGTTTGTTGTTTAAAATGAATTTTGAGAACAACTGTATTTTTTTTCATGGAATTTCAAGGTTTGATTTATACATATAAACAGAAGCTTTTGTCTTAAATTTTCATGGGAATTGATTTCATTATTCCATGAATTATTCAAATTTGTATCCTGATTTTTGTTACTATTTGCACAATGTTTTCAGTTTTGGACTTCCTCAGGATTCTGTGGGGCCTGTCAGTAAAACTTAGAATTCACTGCATACTCTGTTTTGGGTATGAAACTAAACTGCAACTGATGGTGAGCCTCTAGTTCTGGAGTCTGTGCCAGTGTGGAGTATCTCTTCATTGCTATTACTCCCAGGTCTACTCTGACTCAGAGTGATAGTACCTGTTAGGATTCCATCTATGGATCAAATAGATTTGTTTAAAAATTATTAGTATTAGACAAGAATACTTGAAATCATACAACTGTGTTTGTTTGTATTAGATAGAAATACTTGATATTATATAACTATGCCAAAAAACTCTCAAGAAACAACTTCACAAAAAATGTAAATATAAATGTACAATGAAAGTGATTCCCTAACCTCTAGGCATAAAATAACCCTAGACAGGTTGAGATGCCATTAAAGTCAATCAGGATTCCATTGTCCTTAATTGTTGACAAATACATTTTTTGTAATTTGGAACAAATTCTCATTTGAAAAAGTCAAAAAATAAAGTCTTGTATTAATATAAGAAAATTTAATGTTTCATATCAGTAAACCATTATCTACTGATTTTTTCTTACATATGATTAAATATTGTTTTCTCTTTGAGTATGTCCACAAATATTCGATGCTTCTCAATTAAAAACAGTGTTTCTGATTGAAGAGTTAAAAAAAAAAAAGGACTGGGCTACCCTAAAGAAAAACCTACCAGATTCAAGGAAGGAAGTCTGAAAAATAACAAAGATAAGCAGATTAGTTCCAATAATTTGTTTAGCAAATGGATTTAGAGGAAATATAGAAACTCATAACAATTCTGCCTGAAATGAAATGAATATTTTTGTCGTATTGGGTTTCTTTGTACTTAATTATTTTTTAAAAAAGTTTGCATTTGAAATAGTTTTGCATTTAATTGCACTGATATATGATAATTGTTAAAGCTGTTACACCCATTGTCAACTTTATCACCATTACTGTCTAAACAAGAAAGGTAGTTACATGGTGTAAACACTAAATTGGCATAAATTAAGTTTAAAAGATTTAATGTGAGTACAAATAAATAAAAAACACAAAAAATAAATTTTTTTGAAATTATTTATCATTACAATTTTTTTATTCAATATGGGATTCTCTAGTGTTACTGACTCACCGAATATGCCTTCTAAAAGATTTGCATGTATTCACAGCATGCTCATGATTAACTGACCAAAAGTCTCGCTTAATTAAACTCTTTAAAGACCCAATGCTAGTGTGTACATTATTATTAGACAGTTTTTCAACTTTGCTCTATAACTAATAATCACAAGGATATAGATCTGGGAGGCTAGACGACTAAACATCTTTGGGAACAAAATAAGGGCAATTCTCTCATATGGAGATCCTGCACAGTTTTAGATCCATAAACAGACGCTGAGTCTTAGATGAACATAATTCGCTCTTGATTGCTGTGTTTTTTGATCTGAGGCATCAAAACTTTTTTCAACATTTTTACATACACAGAAGTATTGATTTTTGTCCAAGCTTTGATGAAATGAGGAGGCATAATTCTGCTGTCACTCACAACTGCCAAAAAAACCAGGACCAATGCTGGATGTTTGCTTTTCATTTCTGTAAAAACTTCTTTATGGCCTTTTGCAATCACTTGCGAGTTATGATAATTTCTTTTTTCATTCACAAAGATCCTAACATTTCCTCTACGATTCTTTCAGTGATTTAAGAGCAGTAGGCTCCTTTCAGTTCTGATGGTTTTTAATTTTGCAGTAAGTATACAACGTCTTTGTCTGCAATAAGATTTCATTTTCAAATCTTTTTGAACTACTTTTGAGATTGTAATTTTGATCACATTTCATGACTTTGCCAATTTTGCCGCAGATTTGATAGGGTTTGCTTCAATGCTTTGTTTTAATCCACTTAAGAAGCAAGGAGTTTGTTTTTTATCACTTCTAAGGTTGTGAGTCTTTCATTCAACACTTGATCCATTTCTAAATTTTGCCACTAAACGATAAACTGTTCTCTTAATATATTTTGTTAGCTTTAAAACTGACGACACATCATGTCTAGTGCGGTACAATTCTGCTCTTGTATTTTTTCTTGCAATTTCGGAGGTTCTCGGCATTTAAATAAATATGTTTTTTCAATAAATAGGCATGTGCTAGATAAATAATTTGGAAAAATTTTTTTTCCTCAAATTAATCTTAAGACTCTCTTAAACCATTAAAATAGTGCCAATTTATTATTTACAACCTGTAAGTGCTCAATCATCAATTCTAATCTTTATAAACCATTGTGAAATACCAGTGATAGGAGCTTTTTTTTAAAATTATTTATTTGTTTATTTTCTTTTTTTTTTTTGTTAAGAGTACAAAGTGAGTTGTGTCCATTCCTTTTATAAGATCATTAATGCAACTTTAGCCGGACATAAATGTAGGAAAGGTCTTTAACAATAATATTAGTAGTGTGGTATGAACAGGACAATGTACAGTGAGGGTTAGATTCTTGGTTTTTACAAAAACATTAATGCTATATGAGCAGTAACAACCTTAGCCGGAATTAGTCTTGGTGGTTAATAAAACTATTTGTCTAATTTCTTAAAGTCATGAATTCAGCAATCCTTGAATCAGTTGAGCAAGATTATATTGGTTCAGTGACAGAAAACAGAGAAACAGCACAAAGAAAAAGATAACAATTATAAAATTTGAAATCCCCACAAAGGATAAGATAAGTGACAAAAAAGATGAAAATGATAAATCTGCTATGGAAGAAATAAATAGTCCCATATAAGTAAAGTTGGCAACTGTCGCAGACGTGATGGTTAGGAATTTGAATCAGATAATGACTTAACTTATTGTCGCCATAAAAGATCTTGTCTTTGTTTGGTGTGTGAATCCTTAATGCAAGGAGAAAACTAGTATGCTACGGCACTGCAATATTTATGCGTATTGACCACATGTGACCAGTATGCTTTGCCAACTATAAAAGGGCATAGTGAGGGTTGTGAAAGAACTCTTTTGCTCCTGAGGTACAGAGAATAATAGCAAAGAAGATGTCGTTGGTGAACAATTTGAAAGATGGTTGGATATGGTGTTGCCCGGAGTAGGGTTCAGCAAGTAACTGAGTTCCTGTGATGGATTGCCTCTCTTTTGTGTTGTTCTGTTTTTTGCTTCCCTATCACTCTTTACGCTTCAAGGATGATGCAAAGGCTCTCTTTTCAATAGCTACTACACTGAGGTGTAGGGGAGGCCGTTACTCCATTCCCTGGATTGCTCCACTTTACCCTTGATCCTTACCTTGTAATGGTGAGTGTTAAGCAAAGCAGCATCAAGTACCATTTTTAGAGTCTTTGGTATGACTCAACCTAGGATTGAACCCTGGTCTCCTGGACCATTGGTGAACACTTTACTCATTAGGCCAATGGCCCGGTTTAAGACCTAAGGGTAGTGTAGCTGAAACATTTATAATAAAGACAACCTAAATAAGGATGTATACTTCATATATAAAGTTTGTGTATGCAAATGTGTCTTCAAAGTCTTTTTAATCAGCTCGTAGATTATTTTATTTGAGTCACATTTATGTGCATGACAGCCAAGCAGATCACGTTCCTAATCTTGCCAAATAATCTGCTGAATTTCTGTTATGCTGTTTATTTATTTAAAACTAATTATTTTTCATGCAATTTTAAAGTATCAGCTGTCATGATCATATCGTGTTGATAACATGGATTCCTTTGATTCTATTTTGCCTACCATCCCTATCGGTCATCACTCTTGGCAGGTCCTCGACATGGCATCCAATGTCCACACAGAGCTGATGAATGTAAGTTTTTGTTGGTTAGCCAACATTGGTGTTTCAGGTGAACGTCGCTTATGAGTTCATCCCGACTTGGATGGTTAGTCAGATGGGAGATAAGTGGTCATACAGCTGCTGTTTTATTGGGTATTGCTTCCAGAATTTGTTCAAAACAGCCAGCAGTATCCTTGTGTAAGTCCTATTTCACTTTTTATATCAGCATTTCATTAGAGTCCAAGTGGTGCAACCATACAATACTACTAACACTGACACAGCTTAGAAGAAATCCCATTTTATTTTATGAACAAGTTTGGTATCTTAATAATGTAAAATTATATTTAGTTCATATTTACAGATTTATTTGCATAATCTAAATTGGTAAAGGGCAACAGTTGTGGAGTCCTACATTAGCAAATTGGACTGCAAGTGTAAAAGTCATATGATGCCCTGTTAGGAGTGAACTCTTAGTTTTATATTATATCTTGTTCCCTGAAGCAACAAAAGTATATATTTTTACATTTTAACTACAATACTTTTTTCTCAACAACATCATCTTTATCTAAAATCCCACACCAATGAGGTAAGATTTTAAGTAACATAAATTAAACATATCAAATTTACTACACTTACCAGTTAGTTTGTAGCAAATATCTACTCAGTGTCAGGTTCTTGCAAAAATGCTCATCACAATTTGCTAAGTTTAACTCATTTTGACACAAACTTCTACCCAACAAAGATCTTGTTCACAACACCAAATTCATCTTCAAGACAAAATATCTAACCTTTGTGCTTTTAATAAAGATTTTTTTTTATTTTATTCTTTTTAAGCTAGTATAAGTAAAGTTAGCGACCATAGTTGAGGGTGACCCGAAGGCTCCCTTTTCAATAGCTACTACACCAAGGTGTAGGGGAGGGCGCTACTCCTTTCCCTGGATTGCTCCACTTTACCCTTGAACCATACCTTATAATGCTGAGTGTTAAGCAAGGTGGTATCAAGTTCCATTTTTAAAGTCTTTGGTATGACTCAACCTGGGATTGAACCCAGGTCTCCCAGGCCATTGGCGAACACTCTAACCGCTAGACCAATGTTCGGTTAGTATAAGCATAGACAAAATATCTAACCTTTGTGCTTTTAATAAAGATTTTTTTTATCTTATTCTTTTTAAGCTAGTATAAGCATAATTCAGATTCAAAACCATAAATAGTTTCCTGGTAAATCTATTTAAATTGGTTTCTAAATATTTGTAAAATCTCTAATTCTCAATACAGTATTGAGTCTAGATAACTGACAGTTATTGCAACAGTAACAATAAACAGTTTTTTTAAGGACTACTAAATGTGAATTAATAAATGTGTTTGAGCGGTTAATCTTTGTCTTTTGGTAAACATTGCTCATATCAAAAATGCTAAGAATTTTTTAAAATTTGATTTTCTAGTATCTGCAAATGAAGGTCATTGTAGTGAAAATTGGGATGAAAATCGCCACTCACCTCAGTACAAACGTCAGCGCATATGCTCCGCGTGCATTATTTATTTTTTGACTGGAAAAAACATGGCTGCCCTGAGCGAGCTTATATTGCAAATAGTCACATATTTTCATGCCGGCAGTCACATAAAACCATGGAGAGTGAAGATGCACTTGCAAATGAGGGAAGGTAGAAAAGAACATAAAAACAACGAACATCGTCACTTGGTGTTTTCTGCTTTTGCATTGGACATGAATTGATTAGAGTTGAATATGAAAGAGGTTTTTGGTCAGACATCGCAGTTTTTTTTTTTTTGTTGAGAGACACCACAACAACTCTACCAGGCACAGTCATAATCTTGGTTTCTGACAACAAAAGCAACTACCACATAAAATTAAAATGAAAATGTAACTTTACAAAGTGATGCCTTTAAGGACACGGGATATATATTTTATGTAAGTGGAGTTTGATAAGTTTTAAATCAGGGTTTTCCTTTTCCTAGACTGGTTGTCATACCGAAGTTAAAAAGTCTTGCTTACCCTATTATTTACTCCTAGCTGGAGGGAGAATAGTTGGATGCATTCCTTTCCCAAGGATATTAGTGCTGTATGAAATGCACACAGCTTTGTCCAAGATTTGAACTCTGATTGCTGTTTCCAGTTCCTAAATGAGCACAATTTGTGGAGCCTCAAATATGCCGACTTGTATACCCTGCTGTAAAAAGGATTTAAAAAATGCCCTGAATATGAATCTAATGTGCATACTGAGATAAGGCTTCAGTTTTGCTACTCTTAGGAATATAGAGTTTCCATATATAAATATGTACAAATTATTTGTATTTGGTAGGAATAATTAATCAGTCATATTTAACAGTACTGTAAATAATTGTGTGTATGTGTGTGTATATATATATATATATATATATATAAACAAGATGCTTTTCAAAATGAACAAATTCATCCTCTTTTCATTTATCAAGTTATCTAGCAAGATGGAAAATGCTAGGTATTTCAACTCCTTTCAAAATCTCTCCACCAAGAAATAAAGAACCCTATTTTCTACCTTTTTTTTTTCTTTTTTAGAAAACTATAATTTATATATACATGTATCCACACTCACACATAAAAGACCACCTAATATTTCTTACCCACACACACACACATATATATATATATATATATATATATATATACACACACACCATTACCATACTGATGATACTAATAAAACCATTCATGGTTCACTATTCCAACAACATTTCTTAATCTCAGACCCCTTCCTCCAATTTATTAATGAGAAAAAATGTTGAAGTCTGCCACATTTTGCTTTGCCCTTAAAGGAATTTATCAGGCAGAGTACATTTCTTTGTGTTTATAGCTGACTTTCTGTGTATGTAATTACTTGGCTGATCCTACACTGAGAAAAAGAACCATTGCAGACATAATGAAGCTGTAATAATCTAAAAACTTTAACAGCTGGGACCTTCTTCTCATGCTCTAGCTTGTGCAATTGATACTCTCTTAACAGAGGAGACATTTGGCTTAATAATCTTTTAAACTTGGGGGGGGGTCTTTTTTTAAAAACAAATTTCATTTGATCATAATCTTGTGATGAAAAGATTTGAATCTTTTGAGTGATTTTTGTTTTTTATTTTGTGTAGATTTTTTTTTTTTTCAGCCTCTGGAAAATTTTGCTGAATATAGAACTTTTTTTTTATTATTATTATTTGTTAATTTCATCATTTGGGTTTAATTTCCATTTCTATCATTATACTGTTTAATTTCTTAATTGTCAAATTTTTCTCTTTTTTTTTTTTTCTCTTCGTGTGTTAATTATTCTTTGATAATTTGCATTTGAGGCATATTTTCTTGACATTTTTTATTCGGTTGTTAAAAGCAAATTCTAATACTTTACATTTAGTTTCTTTTCAATCATTGAATATTATTTTTCAGATAAAGAATTTCCCAGAATTATTATTCAACTTCTTGCATTTATTTTACTAAACTAATTCAATTTATCACAAGTCAAGAAGAATAACATTACAATTATTTTTTGCCATTTATTGGATATGTTGCGTCGTCTAAATCAGTCTTGTCCCATGAGAAAATTTAGTGATTTATAAATCATGAAAAAAAAACAAATGGATTCATTTAGGATTTTTTTTTTACACATATCTTCATCATACATTACACAAGTATAGCCAGACTAAGCTTTGTTTATTGAACACCTTATACATGCATAAATGTCTACCATATAATTGCAAGATTGTTGTAGTGGTCATTTTGCTTGTGTCAAATGTTTTTATTCTTTCCACTTGCTTTGCTTTGATATAGCACACAGTCCTCTGGTTGTTTACAATACCTGCTGTTGCTTAAGTGGTTACTCTCTAAGTCTTGACTGGATCATTGTTGCTTAACTTCTCTAATCTTCCAGTAACTGGTGTTTTCAGCATTGTACCAGACTGGGCTAAGTCTCCCTGAATAATTCTGATCAATACATGAGTGTCTATTATATAATTATTGTATATATTTTCTCAACCCCTCCACCATTAGCAGGAGGTGACACAAAGAAGATTTTTTAGCTGACTAAAGCTAGTTTATATTCACAGTTTTCCTTTTTCTAGATTGGTTTCCAAACCAAAGCTAAATAACTCAGTCTGCCCTTCTAATTATTCATAGCCATTGGGGAGAACAAATGGATTTATGCATTTCCAAAGGGCATTAGTGCTAAGAGAAAGACAGCCTTGGTCAGGATTTGAACTTTGTCCATTTCCTACAACAATAATCATTATACTTAAAGTGCTTTATTTTTTTCAAAAATAGTTTTTAGTAGCTTCTACCTGAGAGAGGAATTTGCCTGTGAATAATAATTGTTTGACAGAAGTTGGATCAAAATTGTTTTATTTGTTTGGGAATAATAATTGTTTGACAGAAGTTGGATCGAAATTTTGTTTTATTAAATCATTAATTTTATATGAAACATTTTGGTTTTGGCAAAAGTTTAATTTTGTAAATGTCAAATGATTTTTCTTCTCACCACTATTTGATGCAAAAGTAACCAAGTCATTGAATCTCCAAAATCATTATTTGGTTGATATAAGATCAGATTCTTCATGAGATTCTAAAGGATTCTTCTTCAACCTGTTACTCTTTTTTTTTTTTAAATGAAAAGATATATATTTATATATTCTTTCTATTATCAATTCTCTCAATAATGTTTGGGCTTCATATCATGAAAAAAGGTTGAGGACAATTATTGTAGATGATACAGATCAGCTTCATTAAGTGAGATTGGCCTGGGAGATCTGGGTTCAATCTCAGGTTGAGTCATACCAAAGACTCAAATATGGTACTTGATGCTAACTTGCTTAACACTCAGCATTATAAGGTAAGGATCAAGGGTAAAATGGAGCAATCCAGGGAAAGGAGTAGCACCCTCCCCTACACCTTGGTGTAGTAGCTATCGAAAAGGGAGCCTTCGGGTCACCCTCGACTATGGTCGCCAACTTTACTTACTTTATTTATATCTCTTAGTTCCCCTTTTTGTAAGTTTCAGAGATTTTATGAGTATTTTACTTATATAAGTGAAAAAAGTAAACTTTTTTTCCATAGTTCTATTCTTGGGAGGATTCTCAAAAAATAAACATGATTATAGACACCAAAATAATTGACCAATCAGGTTTCATCACCTTGGTGCAGTTGACCCTCACCTGGACAAGATAAGATACTCATAATTTATTGTCTGCTAAAAGACACTATTGTGTATTACTACAAGGAAAATAATGAATTGATGAGAAAGAAGAAAAAAAAGCACTTGATTGATAACCTGAAATCAACCCTAAAAATATTCTGGGAATATATTGGACATTGTCATAGTTGACTGAAGGTGTAGGAGCTTTCAGCTATCTGGGATAGTAACTTGTTCATATATTCATTCATCTTCTCTTCTATTTTTCTGTTAATTATCATGGCATGCTAGTGACAAGATATTTCTATCAAGATAACTGATGAGGAGAAAGAACTCAGGGAGATGTGGATTCATGCTTCTTTCAAGCACATTAGTATGAACCTAAACTCTTATCAAATTCCTAGGTGTAAGCCATTACAAATAGATCCATTTGGTATTGTGTACTGTGGAGACAAACAGGACATAGCAGAGAAGACAAGCCAGAAAAAGGCAAAGTCATCAATTATGTGCCCTGCTGGCAATATTTGGTACTCAAATCAATTATCTGTGTGCACAAGAATGGGCCCTGCATTAAAAATCTCTGGGGTACTAAAAGGACAAAAAATAGTAAAGTTTCTAAGGGTTTAAGTAAAAAAAAATTGAGATTCAACTGATACTGTGATAATAGTTTTATTAGATTAAAACCTGTGTGTAATGGGAAGTGCTTAGATTCACACAAGAATAATATTCAGTACATACCACTAAATGATGGAGACTCAAAGTATGTAACAATAATGAAAAGTTGTGCAGTGCCTTCACCAAATGAAACTTATAAAAGGTTAACTAGTTCAAGATAAAAACATTGTATAAGGGTAACCTGAAGATGAACATTAGACCTTATTTTTCAGATGCAGATATCATTGGAGAATAAGAAAAATTTTGGTAAACTACAATTTGATTTCTTAAACTAAAATTCTATTTCCTTATTCCCCAATGATACCTGCATCAGAAAAATAATGCTTAAAAAGGTTTGGTTTTGGATTACTATTACCACACTTTTAACCCGGACTAGACATCCCTGGAGGAAAATTATTGTACATTCTTAATAAGAGATTTTAGTAGAAAATTAGATAAAAATTATCAATTATCTTCTATTGTTCAAAAAACGTTTTTGAATAGTTTTCTGCTTTAAAAAGAATCTGTTGTATTTTAATAATAATAATTGACTTAAAGAAATACTTGGATTGAAATTAAAGAATATTTTGATTGAACTTTGATATAAACATTTTTTTCTTTGGGACTCAGTGCCTCAAGTTTAAAAGAATATATTTAAATAGAAAATTTTCAGTGTAAGATTCTGGAATATGTTTTATGAAACATTTGTTGGATGTTTAGCCTGAAAATCTGATGTCAACTTTTATACCAAATGTAAAATGTGTTCCTGAATGATGTATAAACCATGATCCTAGTTTGAGGGTGGCATGTGAAATGAAAGTAAAGAGTGTGGTAGAATATGTAATTTTACCAAATTTTTATCAAGTAATGATCAACTACATGTTTAATAGGTCTTAGTGTTTGGTTAAAAACCAGACATTGGCATGATGGTTAGAGTGTTCGCCAATGGCCTGGGAGACCTGCGTTCAATCCCAGGTCAATACATACCAAAGACTCAAAAAATGGTACTTGATGCCTCCTTGCTTAACACTCAGCAATATAAGGTAGGGATTAAGGGTAAAGTAGAGCAATCTAGAGAAAGGAGTAGCAGCCTCCCCTACACTTCAGTGTTGTAGCTATCGAAAAGGGAGCCTTCGGGTCACCCTCAACTAAGGTCGCCAACAAGTGAGTACATAAGCTGTTTAGTATAATCATTTATCACTTGCAAATTGTAAGAGGTGGGTTTATTTCATATACCCACAAATTATATATGTCATATGAAAGTCGAGGATGAAGCATTATAAGTTCTTTTGCTCCTAGGTGCACATATTTAGATGAAATAATGCATATGTGTGTAGGTTTAAGTTTATCTCTCTGAGTATGTATGCATATAGGCATAATGTATATATGGTTGTATATGCATGTGGGTGTAAACATATTTGGATGGATGGATGTGTGTGTGTGTGTGCACGCATGGATATGTATGTGTATAATAGAATTAAAATGAAAGCTAAACAAGTTAGCGAGATCAGCAGATTTTAATAGATAATAAAATAGAAATGGATTTCTTTTTTTAATGTCCTTAATAAACTGAAGTCTTTGGCACTAGTACAGTCAGTAGACAAGGGCGTATATATTTTAAGGTACTTTAGTTTGGTGTGAGGCAGTTTTCTTTTCTGGAAGTTGGAAGCCCCATGTATTCAAAAGAGTTGTCAGTAGGTAGAAAGAATTGTGGCAACCTCTTCAGTTGTCGGGTCGCACTTCGGTCGGCTGTGTTTACTGTGTCTCAGCACCTGGAGATTTCCTTCGGCCTCAGGGGGCCTTCCCCCAGGCTTTAACCCCCTTTGGGGGGATTGGGTCCATCGCCCGGCACCTGAGGCGCGCCTAATAAGGGGCCGTAGGCATTTTGGGGAATGCCGGGCGCATGTGGGCTCCGGCCCTGCGCCCGGACCCACCTAAAAAAAAGGCCTTGTGCCACACTTGCCCGTTAGGTGGGGCAAGCAACAAATACCAGTGCAGTGATGGTTGCTGGGGTCCCTCACTAGTCCACCATTCACTATAATTTGTCACAAGAAGAATTAAAGTCCAGTTGCAGCTCAAAGAGAATGGCCATTGTAGTGAGTAGTCATGGGTTGCCAAGAATGGTAACAGCTTCATATACGAGAGAATTCCGTGTTGGCCTTTAGAATGGGAAAGAAAACTGTCCAACACCCAAGACAGAAAATGTTACTAAAAATGAAAATACATGTGTATTCTGGAATTCATTTTGTTTCTTTTGTGTAAATGACCTGTGGCTTATACAGTTTTGACTAAAACCTATGACTGATTAATCTTTCTTAACAACAAACACAATGTGGAATTGCGGTCATTTAGCAGGCAAAACTGGGTAAGCTGCAGACAGTACTAGCACATTGATATTGTTCCACAAATTAATCAAACTTGTCTTCTTTGCAACAGTTGATCTCCTCCTTTGTAGACCAGTGTTTAAAATAATCTATGCTATGGCCTTTCCTAGATGTACTGATTATTTATTCTTTCAGTTTCTATCGTTCTTATCCCATTTCAGATAAGCTATTATCATCATCATCATCATATCGTGCTGGCAGCACGGATATCCCTGACCCTCTCTCGCCACTCCTCCCTATCGTTCATCGCCCTAGGTAGGTCTTCAGGACAACATCCTGTATCCTCACATAGCTGCTGAATGTACATTCGAGCTGGTCGTCCTGCTTTTGCGCGGCCATGTGTGGGGATCCATAAGAGTACATCTCTTATGAGTTCATCTCTGCTTCTCCAGCAGTGTCCTGCATGTCTGGTTCGTCTAACTTGAATAGTTTTCGTGATAGGGGGCAGGTGGCCGTACAGTTGGTGTCTTGTGGAGTGTTGCTGCCAGGACTTGTTCAGGATTGCACGCAGCATTCTTGTGTAATTGCCATCATCTTTCCTCTGTGAATGGAGTCGAAAGCCTTGGTAAAGTCGACAAATATTAATGTCGCTTGTAGGTTCTTTGCCCATACACCTTCAAGGATTCTGCGGATGATTAATATTTGTGAGGTCGTGGATCTATTTCTTCGGAAGCCATTTTGGTTTTTTCTAAGTATGTTGTCGATTTTGGGTTCTATTCGGTTTCGTAGTAGGGCATTGTATATTTTGGCAGCTATGGATGTAAGTGTTATGCCTCGGTAGTTTTTGGCTAATCTTTTTAGGGAAGGGGAGTATGCATCCCTTCATCCATCTATCTATCGGATTTTTTTATTTTGGTGTATTAAGATATGTTCTAAATCCTTTTCATTCCAAGTGTGGTGTGGACCATTGAACTTGTACTTTGTTTAATTTCTTATCACTTCAACATTCAATCAGTTTATTTTATAGTATTCTCTGAATATGCAATCCAAAAAGAAAGACAGAATTCATTTTTCTATGGAAAGGAAATGGTAACTAATATATAATAAACAAGCTGAGCTGGTCATTTTTATTTTATTTTTTCATTCATTTTAAATTGCTCATCATCATTGCGATCCATCCATCACTCTTGGTAAGTCCTCTAGTCAGCATCCAGTGTCTGCACAAAACTGATGAATGTAAGATTTTGTTGGTTAGCCCACACTGGTGTGTGCATATGTAGTAGTCCATAGGAGAACATCTCTTATGAGTTTATCCTTACTTCTCCAACATTTTCCAGTGTGTGTTGCTCATCTTACTTGGATGGTTTGTAAGATTGGAGGCAAGTGGCCATATAGCTGCTGTTTATAAAGTGCTACTTCCAGGATTTGTTCAAAATAGCACACAGCATATATATGTAGTTTCCATCTCACTTTTTCTCTCGGTGTTTTATTAAAGTCTCAGTAGTACAACCGTACAGTTGTACTGACATGGCTACAACTTGAAATAATTCTCATTTTGTTTTATCAGAGATTACTCCATTTTTTTTTTTCTTACAGAAATTTTGACGAGAAGGCTGTTGATTGGACCAACCTTAATACTGTAATAGTAATAAAGTTTTAGAATAATGTTGATACTTGTTTGAATCATTTGTGGGATGATTTTAATTGTAACTTTGTAAATGACTGGATTATCTGCCATTTGTGTTCAGTATTTATTTGCTGTCAATTACACTTGTGTTTGGGCTTTATTCAGGAATATCTACATGAAACAGATGTTGTTCTATCAATAAATCATGCACATTAAATTCTAAAGAGACTGGTTACCATCTACGTTGTTCGGAAACAAAGCTAAAATATTGATGACTGCATCTGATTTAACAGTTAATGATCAGAAGAACAAAATAATCTGCCCACATAGTCTTAGGAATATTCAATATTTGATTCAAGATATGTATAGCTTTTATAGAAAATACACTTGAAAGAATCACTGTCTAATATTGTTCTTTAATGTGTTATAAGAATTTGAAAACATCTTTTATTCTCTGTGGATTTATCAGATGTCACAAATAAGGGTTTTATATTTTTTTTATTGAGTGAGAATAAAGTTGGTGTTATTAGAGTTATTCAAAAATTTTTGTAATTCAAGTAACAGACAATCTGAGAAGTATATAGAACAATAAACTTAAAGTCTATTGTATATCCTTCTTATAAGGATATACACATAAAGGCACGCTTAATATGATAGTTATCATAAGAGGAAATTATATCAGTAACTCAAAATCCTGGATGATGTTGTTTGTGTTTCACTTTATGCTAATACCCTTGGGATATGCATGAATGTATTTGTTCTCCCCCTAGCTATGGGTAAATAATAGAGAAGACTGCTCTCTTCAACAACTCATCTAGGAGAAGAAAAACACTGAATTCAAATCAGCTTTACTCTGCTTAAAATTGACCTTGTGTCAAAACCTACTCTTGGTGGAGGGGTTGGGTTGATACATACACTTGATGCTGTTTTTTGTGCTTTCCACATATCACTCTACCACAATACTTGTAATTCTTCAGAATGAAGTCTTGTAACTTTCCCGATCATAAGCAATATGTGGTTTTAATTTCAATGTTATGATGAAAATATGCTTAATGTGCCATATTCTATAATTCATTTCAATGCCTCTGAAAAATTTATTATTATTTATTATTATTGTTATTATTATTGTATATTCATTTGTGTATAATACAAGAAGGTTTTGAGTGGTCTAACGCTTATTATCAATGCCTTGTGTGCTCATTTCACACTCATATTTTTGGCAAAGCTATTAATCCATTCATAGCAGAACATATATATATGTGTGTGTTTGTGTGTAGTTGGGCAGCAGTCTTTCATTTAATCATGTTTGATTAAATAATAAAGACACATATTTTCTATATAATTCTATTAAGATCCTTTTGAGTTTCCTAAGTGTCTTGGTTTCACATTTGGTAAACAAATTTACCAAAATTGTCCTGAGCACTTTCAGATCTTTCATAGGCCATCATCAAGGGTTGCTTGCATGTATAAAGAGTATTTTTTAAAGAGTTGTAGGTTTTTTTTATAACATTACCAAATTACATAAATGCAGAGTTGGATAAAACTGAGATGCTGATGAATTTAAAAAACAAAATATTTTTTAAAAAAACCTAAAGGCATTTCAAAACATTGTTGCTATTTTCAAAATTAATTCTATTGATTCTAGGCTTTTTTGTTTTTATATGTAGACCTTCTATGATTTGTAGTCATGACTTATTAATTTTGTGTGCTATTATTGTGGGATTTTCAACTAGAATTTTTTAAAATTTTAATTTGTGAATAGAATGGGTTTTAAGATGTAAGGCTATGGAGCTAGAATCATTTAGGTGCATTGTAAGCCGCCTTGAAAGAGTTGTAATGGTAAGACCAACATATGTATTATTTTTGTTGAAGACACAGTGATGTTTATTTGTCATGGATACCACACATTATATGAGATGCTACCCAGAACTTAGGCAATTTGACCAAGAAAACTATTACTTAACTTCAGACTTAGTTTTCATTATCTCATTCAAAGTAATCTTATTGGATATCTGTATAACAATTTCATAAAAGATGTTGCTCATCTTTATTTCTCTTAAGCAGTCAAAAATATCCAAGTTAACAGTTTAATGGCTTCTAAAATGTCTCTAATATAAAGAACTACATTCAGTTTGTGCTATTCAAATTCTCTTAACAACTTTAACTCTTCCCTATAAGGATTCCTAATTATCTGAATAATTTGATTGATATAAATGATTGCTTGTTAAATTCTTTATTGCAATATTTCTGATTAAAATTTGAAGGTTTTTACTCTTAACAAAATGTAAGTAAAATTTTCTTAAGCTTGATGTTTATGGTAGCATATTGTTTGTGATTAATAGACGATATATATATATATATATATCCACTCACACACAGACCCACACACATATGTAAGAACATGTGCAATACCTTGTCCTTATCAGCCAAGAACCGAGGGTGGTGCCACAGTTTCACTAGCTTAGGTGGTACTGCCACCCCTGGTGCCACCTGCAGATTTTGCCTTCAGACAGGGTATGAAGACAAACAGAATGAAAATTCCTCTTTAGAGCTTAAGTTCATAATGATATTAAATTCATTTGCTTTCAGTTATGTTCTTTAAAATCATTATTAACAATTATTCATATATCCTACACATTTCACTTAGGCATGTTAGATCATTGTGTCGCATGATTTTTATTTTCGTCAATTTAGTTGTTTTTCCTTTTATTTCTTTTTATTACTGGGCCAAACCACTCAAAACACACATCATATATAATTTTACAAAACAAAAAAACCATCAGCTGTCTAATGTGGGACCCTTAGGATTGTTCATGGTCAAGATTTGTCCAAATAGCTTTCTGATTACTTTTAGGCCATTGGATCCTTGGCTTGCTTAGAATTTCTATGGGATCCTGAACACTGTGGGTGTAGTCCAGATTCATAACCCTATCAATTAATTTTCCTATCAGAGAATGCAAATTATGTTGTTTACACCAGTATGCCCTATGGATACATAAACCTTGCAAACCGTTAAATCTTCTGCCACAATCACATATTGTTGCCAGGTCCAGTTCAAGGTCATTTTCTTTAAAATCAGTCTAACGGGTAATATATTGTCCCTTCCCACTACAGTCACCCTGAGGGGATTCTGTGTCTGTGGTTCATGGTTTGATTTAGCTTAGCTTCTTATCTTTCCTAGTGGGTCACTTCTTTCTGAAGAGTAATGGTATTCAAATTTTATCGTACATGTGAGGACTCATGCAATATCCTGTCCTCATCAGCCACTAACTAGGGGTGATGCCACAGTTTCAGTGGCTAAGGTAGAATATATATACATATATATATATATATATATATATATACACACACACACACACACACTCTCTCTCTCTCTCACACACACACACACCTATAAATAGAAGCAATACAAAAAGCAAACGTTGGCAATTAAAATTAGAGTGCTCTTATGATTTCAAAGAGAGCAGTATAAAAAACTAAAAAGACAATTACTCATGTCCTTATGTCTGTTACTAGAAATTTCAAGTGGTGAAAAATGTCACATTTTTCAGATAGGATTATTCTCCTGTCTGATGATTATGACATTTTTCACCTCATGAAATTTCTAGTAACTATGATAATAATGAGAGTAATTCTTTGTTTAGTCTTTATATATATACGTATATAATCTTAGATTTTAATCATTAGCTTAAAAAAAATATTTCTAAATTTCTCGGGAATGTCTTCACTTTTCTAAGATATCAAAATCATAAAAATTTACTTATTAAAAGGGAAAATTTAAAAAAAAGAAATTTGTTAATTTTTTTTTTATAAATTTGCTGTAATATTTTTGTTTTCATCAAGAAAAGATTGGTTTGTTGCATCATTTAAAGATGGATTCATGATACTTTACACAAAATTGTATTCATAAATAAATATGATCTTCATTTTTGTCAACCCCTTTTCATAAATAGCCAGTCAGTACCTTTTACTATGAGGGACCCTCATTTTTATCTTTAAGTGTCCAAATATATCAAGTCCAGCATTTATTGGCTTCTATAACGTGTCTAATATAAGAAGTGCTTTGTGCCTGAGGTGTATATTTTCTTGGTTGTGTTAGTTATCAGTGTTCAAGCTCTAGTTTAAAAAAATATAATTGGTTTTTGGATTTTCAAGGCAAGCATATAGGTCTGGCTTAGATAAATTGGCACACACTTTTGATTCTTCCCCACAATTTGGCTTTATACCATCCTAAATTAAGTTTGTAAAATATCAATACTGTGTCATAAAATTTCAGACAAAAACTGAAGTGACTGTGTGTTTTTCTTCAAATCTCTGTTGAAGAAGCAGTAAAGTTTTCTGTTTGTTTAAAGTAAAACTTAAACCATGTGACTGACTTTCTTTAAATGTTTCTTCATTTGTTTCTCTCAGGTTCTTACTGCTGAAGAAATGGACCAGGCCATGAAGGCAGTTGCTTATGGCTGTATTAAATATGCAGATCTGTCCAAAAACCGTTGCCATGATTACATCTTCTCTTTTGACCGGGTAAGTTTACTTTAAAAAAAAAAAAATCCCTACCTTCTTTTAATGTTTCCCTATTTTTTTAGAATTATTAATCATTTGTTTGTTTATCATTTACTCCCGATTTAATATTTTTCCTCAGATTGGTATCTCTGTCTTTTGGCCAATGTACTCTGACTTGTTTAAGTGTAAAACATTCAGATGGGGGATTTAGTTGTTTCTGTCCTTTACTTTGTATTATACCTGACAACTTTCTTGTGGATTTGAACTAATGAGATTTCTTATGGTACTAAACTACTCTTCTTCCCACCTAGTGGTGGACTGTCTACACCTGAGATTGAACTCATAACTACAAGGAAAGCAAAAAGTTTAATGGCCGGAAATAGCATTCTTTTGGGTTAGTGTTTCAAGAACACTAAGTGCGATTAAAGGCCAGTGAAAGCAATAGATGAAATGTTGGTATAAATGTCAGTAAAAGGGAAAAAAAAAAAAAATTTACTTGTATTCTAGAGATGAATTTTAGCAGGTCTTATTTTGCCCCACTGACTTTACCATAACAAAACTAATTATTTCTAACAGGAGAGAAAAAATTATCATTTTAATGTTGTACATTGGAAATTGAGAAAAAAAAGGAATTGTCGGTGGTCAGAAATAAATGCAAACATTAGGGATATCATAAGTATCATGCTTGAATTTTGTTAAGTTTGCTTCTCATGATAAACTATTATCTCAAAAAGAGGGACAAAAAGAAATTACCCTTTAATAAAAAGATGCTTTCTTTTCAATTGCCAATGGCTTGGGAGACCTGGGTTCAATCCCAGGTCAAGTCATACCAAAGACTCTAAAATAGTACTTGATGCCTCCTTGCTTAACACTCAGCATTATAAGTTACAGATCAAGGGTATTTTTTACTTCTTTTCATATTTTAGTTAGCGTTTCCTAAAAGACATTGGATGTATTGGAGTAAAAGCAAATGCTATTCTCACCACAGGATTTACATAAATCAAAATTTTAAAAAATATATCCAAAAAAGGGTGGATACTATGAAATAGGGACACCCCCACACACACTCCTGCAAAAATGAGTTTATTAGTCCAAATATCGCTCAGCACAAATCATTTAATTTATTTTAATGCCAAAGATGGCTGCTTATTATTTTGAAAAGAGAAATAGAAAAAAAAAAACCTACAAATTATATCAGAGATTCAGTGTCTGATAAATAAATTTGGACGATATTGGAGGAAAACTCAAAGTAACTCCAGTTAAAAAAGAAAGAAATCTCAACTGTTTTTAATAATTATAGAATAGACGTCTCTGATAATGGGTGATATACATTGATGCATTTACTTCCTAAAATATTTATTGAATATTAAATCATCACAAGTTGTTGGATGTCTTAATTCCTTAATCAACATGTTTAAAAGTGCTTGATACAACACCTAAGACACCTTTGTCTTTTAACAAAAACATACAATGACTTAATTATCAAAATTTAAACTATTCTGAACTTCTAAGAAGTTTAAAAAAAAAAAAAAAAAAAAAAAAAAGAAAGTTATAGAAACTATGAAAATGCTTTAAACTGCCTCAATACATCAGAGTCTCTGGAGTAATTGGGCCATAAGTGAGGATTAACTAGTCTGTCTGCAAGTGAAATTTGTTAACCATCCTCAATACTCTGAAATATCATCTGGATAAACAGTATACAGGATTGGTAAGGTGAAAGATGTGATGGTGGTGCCATGGATGTCACAATAAGACAGAAACCATTACAAATGATGCTGAGGATGGATCTCATTTAAGGAAGATGCAGCAATTATAAGTATTAAAAAAAAATCTCTTCATATATCAGTCTGTTTAGACCCTTGGTACTTTGACAGGCTGATGATTCAGAGAGGTCAATTTATCTAATGAATATAGACAAATTCTGGATTCAAATCAGCTAGTTATCTTTACTTGGTCTTGTGGTTCAAGTAGTTGCATTTTTCCCAACATTTCACTTCCAGGTGATTAACATTAGATATTCAAAAATATTTTAATCAATGGAGTCCTATTCACCAAATTCTGCTGAAAGTTAATTTTCAAGTCATTTTTCTTATTTGACAGATGAATGATCTAAAAATAAAAAGCAGTGAAAATAAGTTGAAAAAAATAAATCAAAAATGAATAATAATGACAATACCTTCACCTGAGAAAATACGTGTATATATTCTTTTCTTTTATAGATGTTAGATGACCGTGGTAACACAGCTGCTTACCTTCTTTATGCTTACACTAGAATCAGGTAAGTCTTTAATCACATTTCAGTTGTTGTTTTTTTAAGTATTTTATAGATTCTCAGACTTTACTGAAAGCAACAAGTTGATCTTCATAACTTTTATAGTTTGTAGTAAATTAGTTATTCTGGTTTAAAATTAGGAAGATCAGTGAGAGAAAGTTGGTCATCCACTGCCTCAACTTGAGATTTAAAAAAATGTTTGATGAGATATGGTAAATTAAAAGCACCGTTAAACTCCATCTTTTTTATTTAGGTAATGTAGAAATATATACTAACATAAAAAATTCAAGAAATTTCTAAGAAGGAATATCCCAGTTGGTTGGGAAGTAAGAATATGCTGACTGTAATTATTACTGTATAATTGTGCATAAATTAGTAGTTGATAGGAATACTTGAAACCATTCAACTGTGTGCAAATTATACTTGATATCATAACTGTCTGCAAAAAAAAAAAAAGACAACTCTTGAACAACCCAATCAGCTGGGGCTGTAGAATGCACCAACTGAATCTCTGCAGAAGAGTAAGATATTCCCCCACCACCACCACAAGTGAGTGTCCTAATTATGTGACACTAGACAATCTGATGGTAGGGCTTCAGTAATGCTGGAGCTTTGGGGAATGTGGAGTACTCCTTCATTGCCATTGTTCCCATGTCCACTCTAGCCCAGACTGGTAGCTCCTGACAGGATCTTATCTATGGGTCAAATTGAACTGTTTGACATTTAAACTGTGTGAAAACGCATGACTTATGCTAAATTGAATTGTTAGAAATTTAACTGTGTGTAAACAAATGACATGTTAAATTGAATTGTTAGTGATTTATACGAATACTTGGAACTCTTTAACTTTGTGCCTAAATTAAAATATTGGTATAATATATAGTAATACTTGAAACTAATTGATTGTATGCAAATGAACTTATTATTCAATTCAATTCAATTCAATAAGTGTTAAATAGCAATAATTGAAACCATTTAACTGTAGACATAATAAAAATAGTTCTAATTCATTTAAAAATGAAATTACCTACAAACTCATCACCTGCAAATCATATATCCATTTAAATGTGTGCAAAGAAATGACTGACATTAAATTGTTACTGTTACATTGCACAGTTAAAAAGGTTTCAAGTATTGTAAAAAAAAAAAAAAAAAAGCTCAGGCTCATTTAAAAATGTTTACAAATCATATATTTGATATAAACAGGATTTGGCATTAAAAATTCAAATCCTGGACAAGACTGATTGCATTTCACATAGCACTAATACCCTTGGGAAAGGTATGAATCCAATTATTCTCCCTCCAGCTATGGGTAAATAGTAGGACAGACTGATTTCTTCAGCCTTGGTGAGGCAACTAGTCTAGGAGAAGGAAAACTCTGAATTCAAACCTGTTAAACTCTGCTTAAAAATTGACCTTGTGTCATATCCTGCCCGAGTGGAGGGGTTGGTAAATATGATTAAAAATGGTTGATATGCCATCAAACCCAAACAACTCATTCTTAAACAGCTTCACAAAAACTGAAAATGAACGTGATTCCCTAACCTCTCGGCAGAAAGTAATCTCAGATTGATTTTAACAGCATGTCAACCTATCTAAAAAGGAAGAATATCAAACATGGTACATAGGCATTAGTAAGAACAGTATACGCTAAATCAATCAAACGGTAACTAATATGACAGTGAAAAGTCAGTTTATGCACATCAAGTTTACAAAAAGATGATACTGAGAATCATATTATAGATAGCGTGTTTTTGAGTAGTTCATTTGAAGAAAGTTTAGTTATGATTTGTCTAGGTTATTGAATATGTTAGAGTTTGTAACAGGAAATCAGAACTGGTGCAACTTTCAACAAGTTCTTCTACATCTTTAAAAATATCCCTTCCTTCAAATAAATTTTCTCTTATTTATTTTGATTTTACACTATTTTGTGTTTAGAAATCAACTTTTTTTTTTCTCTTTTTTTTTTCCTAATGTAACCTGTTTATTTTCTTTTTTTCTCCCTCTCTCTGTGGCCAGGTCAATTGCTCGTCTAGCAAATGTCTCTGACGAGAAGCTGAAAGCTGCAGCTAAAACCACTAAAATCATCCTAGATCACGAAAAAGAATGGAAGCTGGCTAAATGCATTATGCGTTTCCCAGATGTTATCGAGAAAATTCTAGATGATCTGCTCTTGCATTCCCTCTGCGATTTCATCTACGAACTGGCAACTGTCTTCACAGAATTCTACGACCAGTGCTACTGTGTGGAAAAAGATCGACAGACTGGTAGGTTTATTTACAAATCTTATTTACATTTATTCTCATATCATAGCAGGATTTTTTTGGTGCATTAATCTAACTTTTGATGGCACGACAAGATGATGATAATTTTGTGGGGTTTGCATTTTTTTTTAATCATTGATCATACTTATGTTTTGGGGGAAAAAGAAGACCTTAAAAAACCTCTACAATGTCAACCATACAATTATTTTTATTGTGACAGGATTATTCAGCTACCCAACACATTTTTATATGCATGTGAGCGTATAGGTAGCATATGTGTATAGTAGTATTCAAAGATAAGAATTTCTCAACGGGGATGAAGGATTAATTTTTTAATGTCGCAAATAAACTCAAGTTTTTGGCATTAGTATGGTCAAAGATGTGCACCAATCAGTGTGTTGGTGTGCCTCTCCAGTTGTTGGGTCACACTTTGGCCAGCCATGTTTTGTGCTACACAGTTCTGGTTGGGTGTGCCTCATCACTGGATACACCTCTGGCCTCAGGGGGCCCATCTCCCCAGGCTTTAACCTCCTTTGGAGAGGCTAGGGTCATCACCTAGCGCCCAAGGCATTTTTGGGACTGCTGCAACCGGACCCACCTAAAAAAAAAACAAAAAAAAACGGCCTTGTGGCACACTCATATGCTGGTGGGGTGTATAACAGATATCAGTCTTGAAGCCAGACTCCTCATATGTTCAAAGAAGCTGAATTGAAGAGTTGCAGCTAGGACCCTCCATCCATCATAGTTACTAACAGAGTAAATATAATAGGAAGTTAACATTTTTGGCTCTGACTTGTATATATTTTTATAATACTATGTTTTTTTTGGGGGTGGGGGGGAGTACCCACAAATCTGTTTCTTTATCCCCTTGATTACTGTAAATTTTAATTAGGTATATCATGGGGGATGTGGTGGGTGGCTAACATGGTGGACTGTGACATTGTAATGAGTGAGTTTGATTTCTAGTCTCACTATTCACTTTTGGACTAATACCCTTAGGAAAGGTATAGACCCTCTTATCCCCACCCCATTTGTTTTGGGCATTAAACAAAAGAAACCAAACCAGAACAAAAACAGTTCATTGTTTTGTGGATAGCTTCATTTTCTCAACTTATGTTAACCTTCCTGATTTTTTTTTTAACTTATAGAAAATAAAATTTTGAGTAAATTTCTTTTTTTTTCTCACATTTCAGGTGAAATTATCAACATCAACATGAGCCGTTTATTGCTGTGTGAAGCAACAGCCAGTGTTATTCGAACTGGATTCCATATCTTGGGAATCCAACCCGTTCAGAAAATGTAAGCTTACAAATCTACAAAAAAGAGCAAATATTCTTCAGGAATAAAAATGAAGATCTGAAAATGTTTGACAACATCTCATTAAATCAGTATTAACCTTCTATCTACAGAATCTGTTTACTAACACTTCCATTTTTTGTTGATTTTTATTCTCTATATAGCACCTTTGTGAAAATTGCCTCACTGGAATCAGTGCTTGGTGCAACATGATCTTCCTTCCTTTCTTAAAAAAAAAAATTTGTGCATAAATATATGCTCTTCTCTTATCCAGATTTGTCAAAAAAAACATTTATAATAAAAAACATTATAAACACCCGGCCTTTACATTCTTGAATGATTGATCTTAATGGCACATCAACTAAACCAGGGTTATTTTATGGCTAGAAACAAGTGAGTCATGTTCATATTTTTTGTAGCCTCGTTGGCTGGGGCTATACACCAACTGCATTTCTGCACTGCAGAGGGGTAAGACCCCTGGACACTAAACTATCTGATGGTGTGGCTCCAATCCTGGACCTTTGGGGAATGTTTAGTATCTCCCCATTACCATTACTCCCTGGACCCAGAATGGCAGTACCTGATAGGGTCCCATCTATGGGTCAAATAAAACTTTGACCATTATTAACTGTACACCTAAATTGAATTGATGGTGTTACAAGACAATACTTAGAACCATTTAGCTGTATGCAAATAAAACTATTAGGGTGAAATACTTGACACTGTTTAACTGTATAGCAAAATAGAATTATTGGTATTACATATTTTATATTGCCCAAGCCGTAACACTAAGAAAAACCAGATTTGTAGAAATTAAGGGTGAAGAAACAAGTTTACATATAATACAATATAGTTTAGACTAGTTGGGAGGAGGTTTAAAACAATACAAGCCCAGAAAGTAGTTAGGTTGACATGTTATTAGAAAAGGAGGGGGAGAGGAATTCCACTGTAATTAAGATTAAAGCAACAGATGGGAATTTGTCGCTCATACTAGAATTATTTTCTTAAAAATATTTTTTTTTTTTATGTATGAATTAATTAAACTAATAGAATTTTGTCAATATCAAAAGGGATATTTACCGATAATCTTTTCTCTTCGGGAACTGTAGGAATTTAGATTCCTTTGTCCTTGAATCAAGTATGACCGGAGTTTACCTCAATAGTATTTGGCTGTGGGTTTGGGAGACTACAGACTCCTGTTTATATATGTTTTTTGGGCCCTCTAGAAGTTTCTAGAGACTTCTAGAAAGTTCCACTATTTTTATGAAATCTAAAAGGTTTTCATGAATGGGAGCCTTTTGTATGGTAAAAAAGGCATCTAGTAGCTACAGATTTCAATTAGCATTTAAGTTATATTTTGTATTTAATAGTATGAGACGTATAAAAGTAGGAGGAAATGGGACCTCATAACAATAGCAATACTTGTAAACACTTCACTGTGTGCAAATTAATGTTTAATATTAAATAGAATTATTAGTGTTAGATAGATGCTTAAATTAGTTCCATCTCATAAAAAATAAAATTTCTCACAAATCATATGTATAATCATTTCACTCTGTGTAAACAAATGACCAACTTAGATTGTTCTTGTATCAGCGTATCAATGACCTTCATCACAGCCTCTTTTATCTCTTAGGGAATAACCAAAAGTTACAGGGAGCAACATCTGAACTATAGGGAGGGGGAGGAACTGTCTTGATGCCCATCTTGGTCTGTGACAAGGATGAGCACCTTGGGACTAACTTTGTGCAAATCTTCCGCATCTTCAGTTCCTCGTGAATAATTGGGTGTACAGTTCCCACACTGACATCAAACTGTGCGCTTATTGTCTCTATAGACACACATAAACTCTGGTATTCTGACTCCTCCCACACCTCTCATCATCCCTCACAGACTCCCTGCCTTCCTTGAATCTCTTATGCCATTCAAAAACTGATGCTCGATTCCTGCAAGATACTCCAAAAGCAGTCTAAAGCATTTATTCCAAGTTTAAAAACAGAATTTTATTGCATATCGTTCTCCTAAAGTGTTCTCACGTCCAGATTGCATTTTTGAAATTCACAATCAGGCTTTAGTAGGGTGTATTCCAATTGCTGCTGTAGCTGTTCGTTTGAACGTGAAATCATAAAAATTGGTCAGTCATCTCATAAGATGTATAGCAATAACATACTGAATTTTCAAGAGTCAACGACAATTTTAAATGCTCATATGAAAAAAGTCTGGAAACTTATCGTATGCCCCTCTTATATATATATATATATCTGTATAAACAGGATTTGATACAAGGGTTGATATACCATCAAACCAAACCATATTTTTTCTAGAGTCATTTAAGAGTTTTTTTTAACACATGGCCCTATATCAAATAAAAATAATTTTTTTATTTGTTTTATCCATTTGATCCATAGCTATGACCTAACATCCTGGGTAACTCTCCAAAACTAGAGCCTCTCAATCTGATACAGTTAAGTATCATACTCAAGACACTCCATTTTGTGGGAAGAATTTTACCCCTCTGTTATGAATACAGTCAGAATATTCTTAACCCCAACCAACAAGGCTATTTGAATCTTGAGTTTCTCAAGGCTTGATAAAATCTGTTGATAGGTTGAAATAGCTGAGCTTAAACACAATATGCAACTAAAAGCCTGGGTTTTAAATGTTGATCGGATAAAGATCATATATATATATATATATATAGCCATGGCCAGTAAGATTCTATTATATTAGAAAGTTGCCAGAGATTACTACAAGTTAATAAGGAAACGAAAGTCAGGCATATGGTCCCAGAAAAAAATACCACTCACTTTATTAGTGTGTTTCAAACTCCCTTCAGACTGGTCTCAAAGTTTTTTTTGTAGGGTGGGGAGCTAATTCTAAAATTCAATTGTTCCTAGTTCTGTCTGCTTGGCCCTTTAAAAAAATCCCTAACTCTTTCATGTGACAGTTTTGCGCACCCATCACAAGAATTCTCATGATTGACCTGTTATCATCAGTCACACAGTTGAGCACCATGTTCACTAATGGTGGAAGGCAGCTACTCTTTTATGGTATCAGCATATAAACCCCCTTGAGACGTTTATAAGTTGATATTTGTCTCTGCCTCCCATCAAGAGACGTTTTTAGGCTAACTCACAAATTAGATGCATTCACTTTTACTGCTTTATTAATGCATTATCGCAAGAAAATTCATTATATAAATAAAGTTTTATAGTGATACTTGAATTATACCTTTACTAAAAACAAAATCATTGTACTGACCTGTGACTTAGTTTAAAGTTACACTGCTAACTTTTTTGGTTATGATAGTGGCATTGCATAACATATCAAAGTTTGACTATAGAATCTTTGAATATAATAGAAGAAACATTCATTGAATTCTGATACATTTTGTCTTTCCGTTACAACATTTTTGACTGATTATTACAGTCAACAACAAACTTGTTTGATCAATGTATATAGAATATGGTGCCATAATAAAATGTTCACTTTGACCTCAGAATCTTGGGAAATGGTACAAATCCACATTTCCCTAAACTCTTTCCATTATTAGATGACAAAAAAATGCTAATCATTGGCATGCCATGATTAACAAATATGTGGCTACTTAAAGAAACCACTCCCTAATAACAACATTACTTTACTTTCTCTGAGAATAGCAAAAAAATAGATGTAACCCTCATTGGAAACTTTGACAGTTTCCAATGAGGGGGACAAAGAAATAGCAATTTTAGAAAATAGTTCAATTTTTTTTTTAATCAATAAATGCCTAATTAGGAAGTAATAATTATCTTGAATTCATTCTCATTGAAGTGTGTGTGAGATACATAAATAAAAGAGGTTTATGGTTCACTTGGTGCATTTTGTTTATGCTCATTATCAATGACAGAGCATATATGTTGTAAAAAGAAGAAAACAGAAAGAAAAATACATGTAAATGGATGAAAAAAATTTATTACTAAATATTAGTTAAGGTTCATGATGCGTTTCAATAAATTTATCGAAGATATTAACACCTCTTCTCGGAACTATCCGCCTTTCTCACCTAAAAAATTCTGGTGACCTTCTCAACCGAATAAAAAACAAATATGAAAGACAAACTTACCCTGGGTTTCATGCCTTTTGCATTCATCAGACAGTGGAATAATTGAACACCCACAAGTATTGCCAGTAAATGAAAGTAATAGTTTTAGTATTGTCAATAATTATATTTTTTCACATTGCATTATAAACACTCATCAGTATTGTCAAAGACCATAATTGGTACATTTATTATTATTGTAATTATTATTATTACTATTGCGAAAGCTAATAAAAACCTAACATCATTTTTATTACCTGCCCATAAATACTATACCACATAACCCTTGACAACACAATCATTATATATAACATGATGATCATTTTAATTTCAACCATCATCATCACTCAACAAAATTCACCACAAAACAAACATGTCAGTATATATGCAAACATACAAGCAACAGCAGGCACACGTACACACAAATAACCCCCACTTTTCATACAAAAAAATTAACCATATTAATCAGTCTTTTTGAAAACCTTCTCTGTCTGACGAATGCAAAATGCATGAAACCCAAGTTCATAGACACTACCATGTAATATATATATATATATATACATATACACACACACACAATTATTACTAAAAATTTAACACAGTTTTTAATCTAAAAAATCTTTACAGCATAAAAATGCAGAAAAATATGATATATTTCGTGTATAAAATAGGATAAAAACTCCCAGGTGATCTAATATTCAACTCCTCTGATTTTGTTAGATTCAATTGAACAAATATGCACTCCTTTTTGAGTTATGTGAATATTATGAGGTTCACTTAGCAAGTCATCTGGTTCAATTGAGGGCTAAATTAAAAAGTAGATTTTTATTTTTATGGTGGCATTTCACTGCCAACCTGAATCTTATATTTAGCAAATTATTCAAATCCACAAAACTTATCTGGTATTTTTCTTTTAAGCACAAAAGAATGTGCATATATATATATATATATATATATATATATATATATATACTTAGAGGGAAAGAGATGCTGATAAATGCAGAGTTGGTTCCTTTATAAAGAATTATAGCTTCAAGTAACTTAATACAAATAATTTGTATACAGTTAAATGGTTTCAAGTATTTCTATCTAATAATAATTTGTTGTTTATCCACTTATGGTTTTATGTATTCCTATTTAATGCTAATGATTTTCAAATCTGTTTATTTGATCCATAAATAGAACTCTAACCAGTGCTATCACTCTGAATCAGAGTGGACCTGAGAGTAATGGCATATCCCCAGAGCTCCAGAACTAGAACCTTCAGAAACAGTCTAGTGTCATACCAATCAAACCATTTTTGTGGGGTGGATGTTACCCCTTTGCAGAGAACGCAGTTGACATATTCTAAACTCTGCTAACCATTCTTCAAAATTACTTAATTATATTGTAAGCATTCATGGTTTGAATCTTGTTTAAATATGTTGTTGCTATGTCAAGTTTTTTCAACAGCATGAATGGTTGGATTGTATTCTATCCTAGATAAAAGCCAAGATTATAAATAATTTTAAAATCAGAAAAGTTCACTAGAATTAAAAGATTAAAACAACATTGTGTATATAGAAATATCTAAATTGAATTGGTGAAGAAAAAAAAACAAACAAAAAACAGAATCTTTGGCTTTAAGAATAACTGATTCAAATAAAGTTTTTTTATACGATATTTATATACAGTTCTCCAAATTTAAGTAAAGAAGAATATAAACTGCTAGAACAATTGAATGAGTTACCTTTTATGTCCAATAAATGTAATGGTCAGAGATTTCAATTTACCAAATGTAGATTAAGTAAATGGTTTGGCTGTGTCTCCTGTAAATTCTATTAGTCAACATTTTAGAATACATAACAATTGTCGATTTTATTTGCAACAAAAAGGACTATTGGTTTATGGAAGATACTAGATTTAAACTACTGGAGAAAAGATTGGACCAGATTTTTTCAGATAATGAATATTTAATAGGAATGTATCAAAATAGAAGTTAAAATAAATATATAAACTGAAAGCAGAGAAAGTAATCTAAACTTACTGAAGAGTTAGTGTTTAAAAAGGGAGATAATATTGATTGGAATTATAAATCTAATGTTCTTGATGTTTATAAAATGTGGGAAGAGTTAAAAAGAAAGATGAAATCAATTATAGTAAATATTCCTGAAGTAATTGTAAAATTCTCTAAACAAGGAGATCCATTAAGAAATGACCTCGGGTCAGTAATTGGCTATTTTGTAAAAGAAAAAGATAAAGCTTGGGAAAGAATTTGGAATTGTCCCAAATATAGAAAACTATTAAAATACTTTAAGTAGGCAAAATGAATGTGAAAAATTGAAACAAGAAAATAAAACTGCTAAAAATATTAAATACAATTGTAAACCATCATTTAAATATTTAAAATCAAAAACTAAAATTCAAAAATGTTAGTGCAGTAAAAAAAAAATTATAAAACAGGTGAATTATAAAACACACCAGTTGAAACAGCAGATATATTAGCAACATTTTCTCAATCTGTTCATTCTTTGGAAGAGTTTAGTCCACTGCAGGAAAAGAGGTGTTATGAGGAGGATGGATGTTAGTAAAAATATAGGACCTGATGAAATACATCTTAAAATATGGAAATATTTATTGCATAAAAAAAAATTCATTTGATGAGTAAATTATTTGAGAAATGTATAGAATGTGAAAGGATTCTATAAATTTGAAAAACAACAAATTCAATACTTCTCTATAAAAAATGAATATATGATAGAATGTGGATATTTTCAAGGCATTTGTTACAGTATTTCATTATCATTTACTAATGAAAATTGAAAACTTAAGTATTTTTTTAAA
Source organism: Sepioteuthis lessoniana (assembly GCA_963585895.1). Lineage (NCBI taxonomy): Eukaryota > Metazoa > Mollusca > Cephalopoda > Myopsida > Loliginidae > Sepioteuthis > Sepioteuthis lessoniana. The sequence goes on from OY757907.1 coordinate 135,600,200, forward strand.
AAAAGGAAATATTCTAAAATATTTTTTGACTGAACTGTGAAAGTAAAAATTAGTAACAATTATTTTGACTATACCCTCTGGTGTTCATCAGGGATCAGTACTGGAACCTTTGTTTTTTTTATATTCATTTACCCAATGATATAAAAATCAGAAATTAAACTATTTGCTGCTGATATTAAACTACTTGTTAGACCATTATCAAAAGAAATAACACAGATCTAAATAAATTGTCATATTGGGGAGATATTTGGAAATTAAAATTTAACATAAAATAAATGTAAATTACTACATATTGGATCTGAAAAGGTGTAGAGGAGGGTGCTACTCTATTCCTTGGATTGCTCCACTTTACCCTTGATCTACATCTTGTAATGCTGAGTGTTAAGCAAGGTGGCATCAAATACCATTTTTTAAGTCTTTGGTATGACTCAACCTGGGACTGAACCTCAATCTCCCAGACCATTGTTGAACACTATTCATTAGGCCAATGGTCTGGTTTAAAATGAAAACATTAAAGTTGAATTAAACAACAGAAAACTCAAAAAAAGTAAATAAGGAATATGCAATTTAAGAGTGGGCTTTGATGATACATTCAAAACTGACAATCATATTTTGACAATTGCTGTATTAAGAGCAAATGGAATTATTTGCTGGATGGTCAGAAATTTTAAAGGATGCTAATGTTGTTTTAAGATATATAAATCTATACTCTGGCCTAGGCTCCATGGAAATTGGAGTGTGATATTGAGTTTGGAGGGGATAGAAAGCTCATCATCATCATCATCATGTCGTGCTGCCAGCATGGATATCCCTGACCCTCTCTCGCCACTCCTCCCTATCGTTCATCGCTTCTGGCAGATCTTCAGGGCTACATCCCATATCCTCACAAAGCTGCTGTATGTATGTTAAAGCTTGCCATCCTGCTTTTAATCGGTCATGTGAAGGGGTCCATAGGAGAACATCAATGAAAATATGCCAAAAAGAACAACTAGAGTAGATCCAAGGTCAAATAGATAAAATCAGAAATTCTGTAGAAGATAGACAATCACTATTACCATGGCAGTAAATGAAGTTAGTGAAAGAAAAAGCCACTTAAGAGCTAAACTAAAGGCTGCCAACCAAGAAGAAAGACTTTAGAAGTAGAAAAAAAAACTTAAACAACTTGGAAACCCTCCTGAAATCACAGATAACCTGACTGAAGAAATTATCAATGGGCAACTAGACTTCAAACTATGACAGTTTATGGAGAAAAGCAGAAAACATCCAGGCTTTGAAAAAATATTGAAGATCAGGAAATTTGTTGACATACTTTGTGCAATACTGTGTATAATCAAAACACAAAAGAGAAATGGATGAAAAGCTGCATTCTCCCTTCCCCAAGAAAAGCAACCTTGTAATCAGTAAGAACTACAGAGGCATAACATTAAAGAAAATGGTTTCACACTAAAAAAGTCAAGAAGCAGATGATATTCTGCAGAAATTATTCCAAATGCAAACTATGTGGATAATCAAGAGGTTCTCGTAAATACAGCTGTGCAAGCCGAATGTCTACTGCAGAACCTGGGATAAAACAGATTTCATGTATTTTAAACAAGATAGATCCATCTCCACATTAAATGACTAGCTTCCAAAATTAGTGGACCACTTTGCATACCTCGGAAGCAATATCTCATCTACTGAAAGTGATGTCAACATATGCATAGAAAAAGTATGGACTGCTAATGATATTAACAACCATATGGAAATCTTATCTCTCAAATAAAATTAAAATACAAATTCTTCCAAACTGTAGTTATATCAGTACTACTGTATGGACACACCACCCGGAATTTAACAAATAACTTTGAGAAAAAAAACTTGAACTGAAAAAAGGATGTTGCACAATGTTTTAAACAAACAGCAGCTGCATGACTACTTGTCTCCCATCTCACAAAACATCCAAAAAGAATACATGCTGGACACTGCTGGAAAAGCAAAGATGAACTCTTAAGCAAAATTCCCCTATTGGTTCCCACTCGTGGATCTATCAGTTTGGTTTGTTTTATGGCATATCAACCTTCATGGGTTATTTAATGCCAAAGCCTTCATTGTAGAAGAACACCAGTGATATTATTTAATCCATAGATGGCGGGGAATTAGGAGTCTTCCCCAAAAATATTTGTCCGAAAGTGAATGTAATAGTACAACTTGAGTTTGAAGTCATTTCCTTTGAGTCCACATTCCAACACGGGACTCCCCACCCCCACCAGTGTCGACTGAACAGCAAAGACCTATATTCATCAGCTCTCTGCAGACACAGGATGCCGTCTGGAAGATTGACCCAGAGCTATGGATGGGATAAGAGAGTCAATGGAGTCCGTTCTATCTGTACGATAATGATGATGATGATAATGACTTTTCAAGAAAGTAGAATGAGAGGTCACTTAATTGAAACTTTCAAAATAATAGAATTTCTAATTATGCTAGACATTTTTTTCAATATTTTTCCTCGAACCAGAAATTTACTGTGAAAAGGGATTTTAAAAACTAAATCTACAAACCAACTGAATTTTTTGTTCATAGAATAATATATTTTGAGAACAAATTGCTTTATCAGAGCAAAAACAGTAATAATGTAGAAAAATGTTTATCTTAACTGTTGTGGAGTGGATAGAGCCCCCCACTGGATGGACTGGGCTCGCTTTAGACTGTCTGTTGACAAATACGACTGGACATGCTTCCAATTCGGCCTAATAGGCTGACAGTGTTAAAAACAAGAATTTTTAATAGTTCAGTAATTCTTGGTTGTTAAAAAGTAAAGAAATAAAAAAAAACGATAGAAAAATTATTGGGTCAGTTGAATTTCGTTTCAATAAAGAAACAGAGTTTTAAAAAAGTAAAAATAGAATTTATGAAAATTCAGAATGAGCATTTAGAAGAGCAGCGACGATTGAACAAAGAATCCCATGAAAAACAAAACGAACGTTTGGAAAAAATGTTCAAACTATTTGCGTTGAAAAACGGGTAAGGCAGTGCAAATTCTTTTTCGCGGGGCTCGGTTATAAATTCAATCGGTGAATTTCAGTGCAGTCAGGAGAAGCAGGAGGTAACTTTTATAGCGTATTTTCGCCGATATGAAAAGGTTTTTCAAAAAGATTGCGTTACATGGTGGGACGAAAAGAAAATATATTTGTTGCCCTTGAAATTCGGTGAAAACGAAAACTATGCTAACTACATGTTTGAGAAGAATGTCTTAATTTTGAAAAAATATTTTACGAAAAAAGTTCTCTATTCAACATAAGAGAGCCGTGCTGAAACCGGACAAAGTTTGCCGGGGTTGTCAAAGAGTGTGAAAGGTTTAAATTAAAAGAAATTACCCCTGATAAGTTTAAATGTTTGATTTTTGTACAAGGACTGACCGTGTCGGAAGATGGCAAAATTAGAAACAGAATTTTGTCTAAATCAGAACAAAATCCTAAAATCAGTCAGTAAATGGTTGCAGAAGAATATAAACGAATTGAAAATCTTTGACACGACAAGACGAAGATTGAAAAACGTAAAAATGTCAAAAATAAATGCAGTTATGCAAAAACAACCAAGAAAAATTTGACTGTAACATAAATCCTTGTTATGGCTGCGGGGGGGGGGACAGGTTTTATTATTATAAGGAATGTTCGTTCAGAAGAATATTTTAATTGTGGTCAAGAAAGTCACAAACATTGCAGAAAGTCACAAAACGGATTGAGGGAAAAATACAGTTAACTCACTAGAACGAAAAACACAGAAATAAAAATGAAAAAGTTTGTAGAAGTACAAATGAACAATACAGAGGCTAAGTTCCTGTAACACTATATGGGTGGCCCGCCAATCAGACGATTCCTTTGTCTGTTTTGGCGCGAAACCAGACAAAGGATTTTTGGACCTGAAATCTCGCCGTATCCGGAAGTGGTAAGGGGACGCGAAAGAGAGTTGGTTGGACAAAGGAGCTGGCAGGTAGTTGGCGACGGGACAGCAGAGAGGCGAGTCAGCAGCAGAGTTGGCGTGGAACCACTGACAGATGCGGTCGACTCCGGAGACAGTAGCAGACAAGATAGGGTCCAGTGAAGAAGATTGAGTCAAGATGTCGGCATTCCAGTTGCTTGTGGAATTGTCGCTAGTAACCCACGCTTGCGTTAGTCCGCACATGCATGTAGTGTTTCATACTCTCCTTCTGCTCTGAGTTAACCCCAAGCATTGTTCGTGTTTGTTCGTTCGTCTGTTTTATTTTCTCCTGTCCCCCCGATCATATTCTTGTATGGTGGCAAGAAATGTGCGTTACCCCCCTCGAACCACTAGTTGATCACCGGCCAAGAAGTGACATGGTTAGAAGAAAGTTAACATGTGTGGGGGCGAGGGGGCGTAACGTTACATTCCAATTGGATACCGGTTACATTGATTAATGAACAAACTTCGAAGAAAATAGACCAACTCAAAGACGGGAAAAGTGCACATGGTATTATAGGAATAAACTAAAATTTGTAGATGAATGTTATACAAATGTAACATTTATGAGGAAAACTTTAAGATTGAGCCATTCGACCTTTTGAACGAACCAATTAATTCGTTCTACTATAGTGTCAGTGTTAATTCTAACAGCGTGGTTTTTCTGAGGGAATTTGGAGAAGCACTAAAGCTAAAGCGACATTCAAAATTAAAGAGAATGTGACGCCTATTTTTAGGTTGAAAAGAAAAGTACCTACATTAGCAAAGAATTTAAACGCTTAGAACAAATAAGCTTGTTGACCAAAACGGAATATAGTGAGTGGGCAAGTCCTCCCGTTTACGTGAAAAAGAAAAATAATTAGGACCCGCGCAGATTTTTCTATGGGATTGAACGGTTGTTTGGAAACTTACAATTACCTCCTGCCAAGTCTGGAAGACATATTTACGAAATCAAGTGGTGCCAAAGTATTTTCAAAACTGGATTTGTCTAAAACATACAACTATAAAACGATTAGAGGTCTATAAAGATTCAACAGACTGCCATTCGGAATAAAGGTCGTACCGGGTATTTTTCAGGTAATCGTGGATACATTATTCAATGACGTTGATTTCACAACAGCCTACCTTGAAGTCATCTTAATTAAAAGTGAGAGCCAAGAACAACATGCCGAACATGACAAAGATTAAAAAAAACAATATGGCTTGAAACTTAAAATCTAAAATTAAGTATTTGGGGAAGATTATAGATGCAAAAGGCAGAAATCCAGGCTCGTCGAGGTCGGGTACTATAAAGAACATGCCTGCCCTAACGAACGTGTCAACTCTACAAGCATTCCTAGGGCTACCAAACTATGGTAAATTTACCTCAAATATGCAAGTATTAAGAGCTCCTCTAAACAAATTATAGAAAAAAAGATTCTAAATTGAACTGGAGTACCAAATGTCAGAGTGCTTTTAAGGAAATGAAAAAATATTAACTCGACCCTGACGTATTACGATCCAAAGAAGGATATTATTGTTATAAGAGACGCTAGCAATTTGGGTTCAAGATCCATAATATTGCATAAAGAAAGTAACGGTTAAGTAAAAGCGATTGCGCATGCGTCGAGAACCTTATTGCCAGCTGAAAAGGGGTACAGCGAAATCGAAAAAGAGGCTTTGGGGATAATTTTTGCAGTAAAAAGTTCCATAGATTCATTTATGGAAGAAACTTTATGCTCCCAACAGACGATCGACCGTACTGTCTATTTCTGATTAAAAAAGAAAAAGAATACCTACAAGATAGGGAACAATACTGTTAAATTATCATTTTAATGTGGAGTTCCTCCCATGAAAGAGGTTAGGGCATACAGATAGATTATCCAGTGAACCATGAGAGGAAACTGTGATAGCAACCCGAAGATTAAAAATAAAAATAAAATAGCTTGCTTTGCGACACAATATGGGAATTACCTGTGATATTCAAGGAGATTTGGAAAGAAAGCAAAATTAGACCAATATATCACAGAGAAAAAATATCTGTAATGCAATTTTGAGGTACAGTATACTAGAAACGCTGAAAAAAAAGGATATTAAAAGACTTCCATACTGGTCATCCTGGTATAGCGCGCATGAAAGCAAGCTGTAATAAGAAGCTATGTTTTTTGGCTGAATTTAAACAAATAAAAGAAAATATGAAATCCTTCAGAAGTTGTAATAGCAGCAAAGACACCATCAGTGAAATTTACCCCTGGGCCAAAAATGGACAGACCTTAGTCAAAGTTGCACATAGATTTTGTCGGTCAAATGAAGTGACAATATTATTTAATACTTGTTGACGATTTCTCGGAATGGCCAAAGTTGATGAAATGTAAAAACCCTATGTTCAGTGGTACAATTAAATTTTTGCATGAACTCTTCGCTAGATTTGGTATTCCTGATACAATTGTGTCGGATACTGGGGCACAATTCATGGCAAAAGAGTTCAAAGATTTTTGTAAAGCTTTTTTGATTGTAAATATCACTACCAAACCAGACATCTGCGATCTAATGGACAAATAGAGAGATTTGTAGACACTTTCAAGCAAGCATTAAAAATGTCAGACGGAAACGAATCCGTCGACGATATTCAACAATTTGTAAGGATATATTATGTGATATCAAACCCAATTCAGTATTGTCACCAGTGAACTTAATGTTGGTTTAAAAAAGAAGATCTGCATTCGATAAACTGTTGCAAAAGAAGAAAAAAAACAAATAAAAAGAAAAACAGATTCAAAATCCTATATACCAAGAGAAAACATTTTCTTTTAAGAGTACAGAAACGACAAAGAAATTTGGAGGGTAGTGTCATTGATAAATGTATCAGGATATTATTGCATATAATCAAAGACCTGAAAAAGACTTAAGAGACATCACAACCAGATCGGGGATATAAATAACAAGAAGGAAGAACCATTGAAGGTCAACTATGTCTTATTTGATGTACTGATGCCTTTAGCAGCCCCTGAGAAGAAATGTTCAAGTAAACCGAATAGCATATTTTTAGGAATTATGGAGATACCCCTCACCCCCAAAAATAAAACTTCCAGAGGAAATGCTAAAGTAAAAAAAGGGGATGTTGTGGTGTGGCTCCAACCTCCCACAATAAACAAATACGATTACGGTTATTTACATAAGTTTACGTACCAAACTGTGAACCATTTTCTCTCTTATTTTACATGTCTTTCAACCTTATTTATTTCATGATCTAACAGAATTTGACTCGTATTATATAGATATTGTATTAATAAAGTATAAATTCTGTGTAAAGATTCGTTTCGGTTTGGTTTGTTGGGTTTTATGGCATATCAACTTTTGTAGGTTATTTAACGCCAAATCTATTTTTAGGTGTAATAATCTGTTCTATTAAAAACAATTCAGTTTAGCATAAGTACAGTTTAATTGTCAAAAATATTTCCATTTCAAACTATTCAAGCAGTTATATGTAACAATTCAGTTAAGTGTAAATACAGTTTTAATGACGAAAAACAGTTCTATCTGAAATAATTCAGTTAAGCATAAGCACGCAGTTCAAATGTAAGTACGGTTTAATTGTCAAAAACATTTCTATTTCAAGCTATTCAGTTTACTCAAACAATTCAGTTTAGCATAAGTATGCTGTTAGTTCTATTCAACTCATAGATAGGGCCCTATCAGGTGCTACCCCTCCGGGCCTGAGTGGACCTGGGAGCAATGGCAATGAAGGGGTACTCCGCATTCCCCAAAGCTCCAGCACTACTGGAACCTCACCATCAGACTATTTAGTGTCATATCGAGGACTCACGTTGGTGGGGGTCTTACCCCTCTGCAGAGGTGCAGTCAATGTATTCTACAGCCCCAGCCGACTGGGCAATGTAAAGATTCTTTTATTAAGGTTAATGTGGGAAGATAGCAAAAAGAGAAGGTGCCTAAAGAGGCATAACAAACAAGCATGTGCAATATAGTCTAATGTGGAACTTATGGTTTAAGAGTTTGTCATCATCATGTCACGCTGCTAGCATAGATCTCCCTGACCCTCTCTCGCCACCCGTCTCTATCGTCCATCACTCCCAGGAGGTCTTCCAGGCTACATCCTGTATTGGCACAGAGCTGTTGTATATTGGTTCTAGCTGGTCGTCCTACCTTTGCTCGTCCATGCGAAGGGGGCCACAGGAGTATATCGCTTATGAGTTTGTCCTTAATTCTCCAGCAGTGTTCCGTATGTTTGGTTCGTCTAACTTTGATAGTTTTCGTGATGGGTGGTAGGTGGCCGCACAGCTCTGTTTTGTGTGGTGTTGCCTCCAGGACTTGTTCAATACAGTTTGCAGTATTCTTGTGTAATTGCCGTCAAGCTTTTTCCCCATATGTTTTGTTAGCGTCTATATGGTGCATCCATATAGCAGTATCGACACGACTGCTACTTGGAAAAAAACTGCGTTTTTACTCGGCCATAATACTTTGGAGGCAAACACAAAACATTTACTCTGTGGAAGGTGAAGCCACAGTTGATCACAATACAGTAAGTAGATGTTTCAAGAAATTTTGTTTGGGTTGCAAGAACCTTGATGATCAGGCAAGATCAGGTCGGCCTAAAACCATAGATTCCAAGATCGTGCTCCAAACCATAGAGGCAAATTCAATAAGTTGCACTTGAAGTGTATCAGGCGAGCTCAGAATCTTAAAGTCCAGCGTGATTTGTCCCTTTCATGACCTTGGCAAAAACATCCAGAGTTGCCAAATTGTGCCTCACATAACCCATGGTTATCGTCGTTGGAAATGGACACGGCGACACGAGTTCAAATCCTGGACGAGACTGATTGCATTTCACATAGCACTAATACCCTTGGGAAAGGTATGAATCCAATTATTCTCCCTCCAGCTATGGGTATATAGTAAGGTAGACGAGGTTCTTCAGCCTTGGTAAGGCAACTAGTCTAGGAGAAGGAAAACTCTGAATTCAAACCTGTTAAAGTCCGCTTAAAGAATTGATCTTGTGTCATATCCTGTCCGAGCGGAGGGGGTTGGTAAATATGATAACCCAAATATTACAAAACTTTAGACTCCCATTAGTATTTTATTATCTATATGAATTTGCTAAAGTTGTGAAGACAACGACGCTGAAATGAGGGATGCTGCGAGTGGCATAAAAAAATTTGGTTTAATTGTAGTTACTTACTCAGCTATTCTTTGTCTGGCATACAAGTCTCAGGTTTCCTTCAGTGTCGAAGCTTCTAAGTGGTTACCCATTTCAAAACCGAACAAGCACATAATTACTTAATTCGGGGGAACAAGTGCTTTCAGTGTGACCTGACTCTAAGTTTCTGATTAAGTAAAGTTTAAAAAAAAGAGTAGGTAAGAGAATCCCAAGTTTTTCAGAAAACTGAATTATAACCAAGTGTACACATACATTAAAGACCACAAAATACCTTAGATAGATCAATGCATCTGTGTCTATTTCATCATTTTATCAAAACGGATTCTTTAAATATCAGCACAATATAAACTTCAATAAATGAAAATGAAGGTGCCCGTGGTGTAATGGTTATCGTCGTAGGAAATGGACACGGCGACACGAGTTCAAATCCTGGACGAGACTGATTGCACTTCGCATAGCACTGATACCCTTGGAAAAGGTATGAATCCAACTATTCTCCCTCCAGTTACGGGTAAATAGTAGGACAGACTGAGTTCTTCAACCTTGGTGAGGCAACTCTGAATTCAAACCTGTTAAACTCCGCTTAAAAATTGACCTTGTGTCATATCCTGCCCGAGCGGGGGGGTGGGTGTAAATATGATGAATGAAAATAGAATCAATGTATATTTGGAGACACTGGATTTGCTGGAAAGAAGTCTTTCTTTTGCTTGTTGATATAAAAATGAACCTTAAAAAAAACAACAAAAAAACTTGCACACTTTATCTTCACCCCACCAAAAATCTTGTAGAAGAGAAGTTGTGGAAATGAAATCAAATCCATCCACTCATTTTAACATAAAATTAAACACGAACATAAAAAGAAAGTATTTACTAATATAATGAATAATTTTCAATGATTTTTTTGTTTCATTAATTTCTACTTTGGTCAGAGTGTCGTATCTGTTTGCTTTGTTGAAATGCTGCATCTCTGCCAAAAATAAGAAGGCAGTTTCCTTGTGGTTTGTCTAAGATCAAAATGTCACTCTCCTCCACTTTGGTTAAGGATGAAACGGCAGCCCATGCACTCATGAAAGGCGGAATTAAAAGACAAGGAACAATTCCTGAAGTAACAATTATGTTTCTATGATGGGAAATTCGAGATGAATCTCAAAGTTTTAAGAGGTTCAGCCTTCTTCAGGTTACTTTAATATAAGAAAAAATTATATGAGGAAGACTATATTGTACTGATCTTCTAAGAGAAATGGACCCAGCTGCCTTAAAAATCAGCATTAAAACTGGTTTGGTTTAATGGTATATCAACCCTTGTTGTTTATTTAATGCCAAATCCCATTTTTACATATATATTAAATATATGATTTGTAAACACATTTTTGTAGATATACTTAAATGATCAAACAGTTCTATTTCGAACAATTCCATTTAGTCAAAGTTAAATCGTTCCAATCGATTGCTATGTACCACCAACTGTTCAATTAAACACCAGGCATTTGTTTACACTGAGTTAAATGATCAAACAGTTCTATTTCAAGCAATTCAGTTTTGCATAAGTCATTTGTTTACATACAATTTAAAAGTCAAACGGTTCTATTGGACCCAATAATAAGACCCTTTCAAGTGTTACCACTCCGGGTTAGAATTGACCAAGGAGTGATGGTAAAGAAGGGTACTCCACATTCCCCATAGCTCTATCATTACAGGAGCCTCACCATTAGATTGTTTAGTGTTATAATCAGGACACTCATTGGGGTAGTCTGGAGAAATGCAGATAGTTTATCCTACGGCCCCAGTCAAATGGCCCATAGAACTCTTTAATTCTATCTGGACCTAAAGGACAATCTACAGCAACTGTAGGAAATGTGTAACAAAGTACGTGGTGCATTCAATATGATGGCGCCATATCTGCTGTTGATGACTTTTTGACCAAGGGGATCCAAGCAGTGGAATACCAATAGAAGAAGTGTATGGACTGCAAGGAGGGAATATATTGAAAAATAAATCTCATTCTTTCACATTCCATAAGAAAAACTTTGTCAGTCTATGTACTTTTCAGCCAACTCTTATATAAGAAAAAAAAACAAAACCGGTCACATTAGGATTATAAATTCATTTCCATCCTGTGTTTTTGATATAAATCAAACACACGAAAAAAAAAAAAAAATTAACAGGACTTCTTCTGATCTTTTTTTTTTTTTATCCATTAGATCAGAAGAAGTCCTGTTAATTTTTTTTTTTTTTTTCGTGTGTTTGATTTATATCAAAAACACAGGATGGAAATGAATTTATAATCTTAATGTGACCGGTTTTGTTTTGTTTTTTTTTTTGTTTGTTTTTTTTCTTAAAGAAATTATTGCTCTGTAATGTCAGTTACACTGAGCTCTTTACCAGGAAAATTTAAATGTTCACTGTTGAATGCTGTTTTTTTTTTGTCCTGATGAAATTACTTCAAACTCCGCTTTAACTGGACCGAATAACACACACAATTATATTGTAGAAATTTTGGTAAGGAACTGGTGATCCTGTTTCACCGAACAGTCACGTGGCGTCCATTGTAAAAAAAAGAGCTCCACAGGAGATGCTCCCTCTTTTGTTTCCACTCCCACCACTGTTAGCAACATGTCCTTTTTGTAGCAGCCCTTGACGGCACACGTATTTGGTACCTTCCGCCACAGCCAGGACCCAAGAGCGACGAACGCACGTGCTGAGTTAAAAGGAACAGGACACACGGACAGTTAAGTTCCAGCAGGCATTTTATCTGCAAACTCACTTTACCAAACCTTCACAAAACCTTTACCTTATCAAACCTACTTTACCTTAAACCTGACAACCTTCACAACAAACCTAACCATATTTTACATCTTGAACTCTTCCTTGAACTCTCTTTTGTAAACTCTTCCACTTCGTTGTTTGTTCCATTTGGGGTAAAACCCTGTTTATTGTTGTTGTATATAAATTTTGTTGCACGTAAAAGGCGTTCGTCTTCCTTTCTTCAAAAGCTGTCACCATCTCTCCACTGCCGTTTCAGTATTCTTTTACAAAACGTAGGAATAAACCGGGTTTTTCGGGGCTTATAAAAATCCCCACATACTTACAGATAAAACGCATATTGCAATACTTACAGATAAAACGCGTATTGCAATTCTTGCAAATAAAAACGCAAATTGCAGGAGTTGGGCGACTGGTTTGAAGTAAGGAATTAAATACAAAAAAAAAAAAAAAAGGAAGAGAAATTACCTTCTTCAGAATTGAAAAAAAAAATTGGAACATAATATTCAGAATGGCTGAATTTAAAAACCTTAAAGGTGTAAACACTCAGCTGGCCTCTAGGGACCTCCTTAAAAGAAAGATACTTCGGGTTTTTAACTACCTACAGACCGGAGAAAATTTAACGACATCTCTATTCCAAGTAGAAAAAGAAAGGGTCAGAGCTTGGTCAAAGAAGATTGAAACTCTTAACTCCAAAATTTATGACGCCTGTGTAAAGGCGGACATAGGTTTAACAAGAAGTGGCTATTTAGAAGATGAAGAAGCGGAGTCAAGTTACCAACTTGAAGTCAACCGTAAACTCGACAAGGGCGAGTATTCGCTCACACATACCAACCTCCCACAGTAAAAATGTAAAATGTGGGTAAGGAAGGAGACTCGTCAATTTTTAACATACCCAGATATATTCTGCCACCGCGACTACAATGTCCGAAATTCAGTGGAAGAACGTCTAACAAGTTTGAATTTAAAAATTTCCTGGCACAGTTCTACAACTGTGTCTCTTCAGCGAGTTCGGATAAGGCCAAATTGTCTCTTTTAAAGAACTATTTGACTGGTTAAGCGGCTCAACTACTTTCTCATTTGACGTTAGAGGAGGCTAATTATGAAGTCGCCATAAAATTATTAACGGAAGAATTTCTGGATATACCTCTAATTGTGGACGAGATATTCAAACAATTGTTGGACGCTTCTCCCAAATACGACGCGAATTTCATCAACGTGAAACAATTTTTGTCTGAGACGCGTGCGGATTTATCAGAGATAAGAACTTCATATAACCTGGATTTTTTAGGAAAAAAACACCAGGATTTAGAATTATTAGCCACATAATATTCGCTAAATTACCGTCCATTCTCCAAAGAGAGTTGGTGCATAAGGTTGGCACTAATTATCCAACTATAATGAAACTATCAAAACCCTTATAAAAACCAGCAGGAAAAATAATTTTAACCCCGAAAGGAATAATGCCTATCCAAGCAAGAAAAAAAACCCAATAATCCCGAGGCAGAGAGTAAAAACGTCTCTGCACTGGAAAATTTCACCACGAGGGCGGACAGCATTCCCAGTTGCTGCAAACTTTGCAAAAAAAGGGTCAGCCTATGAGTCGCTGCTCGACATACGCTAGTGCCCAGACTAGACAAGCTAGGTGCAGAGAATAAAACCTATGCACACTGTGTACTAGCACCAGGCATAAAACGAAGGACTGCCTAGGGAAGCGGAACAGATTACCCTTTAAATGTTCGCTATGTAACTCGAGGAATCATGTAACCCCACTTTGTGACAAGGTGGAAGAGAAAAAGAATTCAGCATTGTCCATTAATGTGAGCTACAGCTCTCGCACCCTTAACCAACCCTTCATCTTACATATGGTATCCCTTTCAGTGTCCAAGGGCAGACAGAAACACAATGTCAAATGTCATACTTTTCCAAGGAGGTGGTGGAAAAATTAAAATGCAAAAAGCATTCCTTCACCCCTGGGTATTATGAAGTAATCACCTTCTTGGGCACGAGGAAGAAGAGATTAGAGGAGGTTGTACTGGATATTCATGTGTTTAAGGATCGAATCTTTTACCTACCAGTCCTAGTGGACGAGGACTTCGACATAAACCTGAATATTGATCATTTCGGCGAGGTAAAGAAAAACTTAAATAATCTAAAGTATAAATTAGCCTTCACCGATAATGGCAGTGATCAGGTACGCATACATGGACTTATAGGAGTCGATATAATTCAGTTCATGGACACGAAGACAATAAAATGGATGAATGGAATAGCCTGGGAATTTCCTACAGGCATCGCCCCCCTGGGTAACAGTCATCATTTCCTCTACCAGAAACAGACTGCCCGGGCAAGAGCTAGGAAGAGCGCCCCGGAGAACAATTACCAGACTATCATTACAGGTTATTCCTCCTGTCCCAAGGAGTGAGTAAATTTTGTTTTTAACCCCCAAAAAACTTATCCGGATGCGTTTTCAGAATGTTTAAATGAAAGAACTCAAGATGCAAGATATGCGAAAAAAAATCAAATTCAAAACACAGGAAATCTACAGAGGAATATGATTACCTATTTTGAACAATTATAAAAATCGCCATTCTCATGGCTTTCTCATCAGGAGGGAATGTGTAGAAATTTTGGTAAGGAACTGGTGATCCTGTTTCACCGAACAGCAGCAGCCCCTTGGGGTCACGTGGCGTCCATTATAAAAAAAGAGCTCCACAGGAGATTCTCTCTCTTTTAGTTCCACTCCCACCACTGTTAGCAACAGGTCCTTTTCGTAGCAGCCCTTGACGGCACACATAATTGGTACCTTCCGCCACAGCCAGGACCCAAGAGCGACGAACGCACGTGCTGAGTTAAAAGGAACAGGACACACGGACAGTTAAGTTCCAGCAGGCATTTTATCTGCAAACCTTCAAACACCCACATAAAACCTTTACCTTACCTACCAAACCTACTTTACCTTAAACTTGACAACCTTCAACAAACCTAACCTGACTTTATCTTACACCTTGAATTCTTCCTTGAACTCTCTTTTGTGAACTCTTCCAATTCGTTGTTTATTCCACTTGGTGTAGAACCCTGTTTATTGTTGTTGTTGTTATATATAAATTTTGTTGCATGTAAAAGGCGTCCGTCTTCCTTTCTTCAAAAGCTGTCACTATCTCTCTACTGCTGTTTAAGTACAGTTTATTCTTTTACAAAACGTAGGAATAAACCGGGCTTTTCGGGGCTTATAAAAATCCCCACAATATATATATATATATATATATATATATATATATATATATATATATATATATATGGTGAGTTCAATAAGTTACCAGACTTATTTTGTATGGGCATTTAAAATTGTCGTAGACTCTTGAAAATTCAGTATGTTATTGCTATACATCTTATGAGATGACTGACCAATTTTTATGATTTCAGGTTCAAATGAACTTTTACAGCAGCAATTGGAATACACCCTACGAAAGCCTCATTGTCACAGCTGATGAATTTCAAAAATGCAATCTGGACGTGAGAACACTTTTGAAGAACGATATGCAATAAAATTCTGTTTTAAACTTGGAAAAAATGCCATAGAAACGTATGGAATGCTTCAGACTGCTTTCGGAGCATCTTGCATGAATCGAGCATCAGTTTTTAAGTGGCATAAGAGATTCAAGGAAGGCAGGAAATCTGCGAGGGATGATGAGAGGTGTGGGAGGTGTAAGGAAGTCAATACACCAGAGTTGATTGGCCAAAGGGTTAGGGTTACTATGTTGAGGTTTTAAGGGAGTTCAGGAAGAGATTCCGTCGGAAGAGGCCAGCACTCTTCAAATCGGGTCAGTGGCATTTCCACCAGGACAATGCACCAGTCCACAACTCCATCCTTGTCATCGACTATTTGACCAAGATGGGCATCAAAACAGTTCCTAACCCAGCCTATAGTCCAGACCTTGCTCCCTGTGGCTTTTGCTTATTCCCTAAGCTCAGAGGCTGTCGTTATGAGACAATTGAGGAGATAAAAGAGGCTGTGACGAAGGTCATTGACACGCTTACACAAGAGGACTTTGATGGAGCCTTCCAGAAGTTGTTGGAACGGTACAACAAGTGTATTGCAGCTGGAGGAGATTACTTCGAAGGGGACTAGAGTTTCATGTGTACTATCAATAAAAGTGCCCATACGAAAAAGTCTGGAAACTTATTTAATGATCCACGTAGATTATAAATGAAAAATAGTTGTATATTTACAGTGTCTAAGCCAGTTGCTATTGTATATATGTATTTACCCAAAACCTCCTCATACACTGGCTGCAATACGTCAATTTTTAAACAGAATTTAACAGGTTTGAATTCAGAGCTTTCCTTCTTCTACACTAGTTGCCATACCAAAATTAAAGAACCCAGTCAGCCCTACTATTTACCCATAGCTGGAGGGAAAATAGTTGGATTCATATATTTTCCAAAGGTTTTAGTGCAATGTGAAATGCAAACAGTCTCGTCTAGGATTGAACTTGGGTCACAATGTCTATTTTCTAAAACGATAACTGTAATGCAGCGATAAATAAACTCATCTCATGGTTCAATGCTGTTGATCTAAAATCTTTATAATGATGTTACAATACTGTATAGGTTTCTCTTGCACGGCAAAAATAGCACAACAAAGCATGATTTTTGTAAGAGCAATAGTGTTAAAATGTTAACTTAGTGCTTTGTAACTTAATAATGTGGCATCTTCATTTAAGTTTACTCTGATTATTATAATTTCTTGAGTAAAATTTCTATTAAATGCTACTTATAGATCATTTATTTACTTGTTTGCCATTAATTATAATGTAAATTCTGTAAATAAGATGTGAATTAATATCAAGCCAAGCAAAAATCTGGCAGCTGCAACTGAAGTTTGATTGGAGGCTTAAATTATTACTGAACTATAATTAATGAGAAAACGTTTAGCATGTGACTTGTCTGTGATATCCAATAATTAGCTAATACACCTATTATTATTATTATTATTATTATTATTATTACAACTACTACTACTACGACGACTACTACTCCTCCTCCTTACAGCGAGTTCTTCATACCAGCGTTTGCTGAAGGTCTTTCACTGAAGTCTGAGTGACAACAATTCTCTTCAAATCTCCAAGACTCTTCAAGGTATTTTGGCTGATCTTAAAAATGCTGTTTAAATAGTCTTGAGTCATCCCCTGATTTTGAAGCCGTTGGGAACCATTCCAAGTGTGCCAATTTCAACTGGTATCACTGTCACCCTCATGTTCCACTGCTTTCTTAGTTCTCTAACAAGGTCCTAGTATTTGTCTCTCTTTTTGCTTTCTTTGGTCTACTGGAATGGCAAAGTCCACTATATCGCAAGTTCTTTTTTTTTTCATATAATTATTACTTGGTCTGGTTTTCTGGCTGGGATTAGGTGATCCGTTTGTTTCTTAAAATCCCAGAGAATTTTATGTCTCAGTCTCCCGGACATATTCTGGTTTGTGCATGTACCATTTGGCAGTATGGTCAAATTTCAATTTCTTGCGCAGTTCCTAATGGATCACCTTCCCCACTCAGTCATGTCTAATCTTATACTTCTTTTGGGCAAGTTTGCTACATTTGCTTATAATATGATTAATCATTTTGTCTTTGTCACCACATAACATTCGCTTGCTCTTTCCATTGTGTATCATTTATTTTCACATTAATATAATTGGTCTTTGTGGTATTGTTTTGTTTTGTGATTAGAAGAGATTCAGTTTATCTCTTAAGGTTTCTCTCCCATAGCCATATCGAGGTCTTCTTGTGAAAGATTTCATCAGTTTGTCATTTGAAATACCCATTCTGTTATTTCTCTTCCCATATCCATATTTACCCAACCCCTCTGCTCGGGCAGGATATGACACAAGGTCAATTTTTAAGCGGAGTTTAACAGGTTTGAATTCAGAGTTTTCCTTCTCCTAGACTAGTTGCCTCACCAAGGCTGAAGAACCCAGTCTGCCCTACTAGGGAGAATAATTGAATTCATATCTTTCCCAAGAGTATTAGTGCTATGTGAAATTTTTCTTCCCATATCTATTTCCTAATTATTGTTGTTCTGTTTGTCTTTATATTGTCAGTGCCATTTTTGGCTGCCGTAATTAGTCTTTGTGTCCTTGTATTGATGCATCCATGCTATTTTCAATGCTGGCGACTCCTCTTCCTCCTTTTCTTGACACATATAGTCTATGTCATCACTCAGATGTAAGTCCTTTTGTATTGTCATCCATTTTCTTGTCTTCTCGTCCATTTACTGGAATTCTTCTTTTGTCTATTTTAAGAATGGTCCCAAGTATCTTACAAGAATGACAGCCCAGGTGTTTATTCCTTTGATGAGATTACTACTGTAGAGTTTAGTTTAGTTTGATTTCTTTGTTTAATGGCATATCAAGCTTTGTAGGTTATTTAGTGTCAAAGCCATTCTCCTAGAAGAACAGTAGTGGTACTATTTAACCCATAGCTGGGCTGATAAGAGGGTTCATACCTTTCCCAAGGGTATTTGCCCGAAAATGAACGTAATTGAGGGACTGGAGTACGAACTCGCTTACTACGATTCTGCAGTCCATCGCTTTAACCCTTACACCGCGAGGACATCTCCTGTAGAGTTTGGTTTTAAAAGGTTTTCTTATACATAAAGGTTCTCTCTTTTAAAAATGTTTTTATTTTATCTCTACTTTTTTGATGGTATCTGCTTCCAATAATCCCAAATACTTGTAAGTTTCCTTTTCTTCCAGTGTTCTGATTCTTTTTTGATTTGGTAGTTCTATTCCTTCCGTTATTTGTCTTTTTCCACTTTTCATTAAGAACATGACACATTTTTCTATGCCAAATTCAATTCCTATATTCTACCTGTAAATTCCTATTATTTGAATCAGTCTCCAATTCTTTTTCATTGTTTGCAAACAACTTGATGGCATCCATGTATTATTATTATTATTATTATTATTATTATTATTATTATTATTATTATTATTCATTTATTATTCCTCATTGTTACTATTTTCTCACATCAACTTTAAGAAAAAAATTAAAATCTTTACACAGTTATATCTATCTATCTATCTATCCACAGATCAAATTCTGTAGAGTGATTCATTCAATAGTTCCCCAAAAATGCCCACTTAATTTTTTTTCTATTATTTCTGAAATCATCCACTTTAATCTAATTCTTATAACACAATTGGTTTGTTGGCCAAGTTTATGAAATCAGCCAAGAGTAAATTTCTAGTTCAAGGAGAAATATTTTTAAAAAATTTCTTAATTAAAAATTTCATTATTTCGAAAGTTTCAATAAGATCACCTTATTTGTCTTTCTATTGAGACCTTGAATAACTCCTCGCTGATTTTTCATGAAAATTAATGTTTTATTTTCAAAAATTAGTAAGTAACATGTCACTGAAAGTTTGGTCCATCGCTTGCTATTTTTCTGGCAGCATTTGAATTCCACATCGGAAAAACCCACACGTCTTATCAGGCTAACCACGAGTTAACTCATTTTTTGTAATCTTCATAAGTATGAAAGTATTGCTCAGCTAGGCCATATGCCATCGAACGGAACGAATGCTAATCAGACGGGGGCAATGTCTGGTAAATACGGCCGTTGGGGTAGAATTTCTCATTTAAGCGTTTCCAGGTAATTTTTCACCTTTTACATTTTTTCTTCAATGCTTGGCTCAAATGCATCAATTGTAGTCAATAATGGTCTCCCTTAATGGTTTCAGTTGGTTTGAGCTGCTCATAATAAATTATACTCAACTGATCCCACCAAATACTGAGCAGACGTTTCGAACCGTGGAGATTCGGCTTTGCCGCTGATGTGTTGAAAACTCTAAATTCGGCAGTTAATCTCTGCTAGAATCCGATTGGCTATTTTGAAGTTGTACCTTTAACCCCCTCTCTTACTTTTATCTAAGTGAGGTCCACTTTTTTTTTTTCAGCACGAGCTGAAGGCTCAACTAGGCTCGTTCCTTTTGAATTGCGAGCTCTTGTTTATTCACCTTCGACTTTAGGCAGTTTTTTCTTAAGCAAGGTAGCTTGAGTAAAATAGGCCCATTAGTCGCATAGGCTAAGCCTCTTTTCCTTACGAGGTTTTGATTGTTACTGGTGAAAGCTGTTGGCTGAGTCAGAAAATGTGGTTAAAGCATCCGTAGGTTCAACAGAAGAAAATCCGAGTTGAAACAGAGGAAGAAGCGGTGGTCTACTTGAAGTTCACTTAAAGAAATAGAAAACTTCGTTTTCAACAAGTCTTCATAGGAAACTAGAAGAACGTGGTTGTCCAGGTTGATTCTCTACTAGAAGGAGACACCGAGAAGAAGAATAAACCCTAAAAATTGGCTTCTAAATGAACTTTGACAAAATACCAAAGAATGGTATTTTATCATTAACAAAAGTTAAACTAACAGTAGGTTGTTGATGCTATAGCTTCCAGCAAGTCAGTCGTTATATTTCTTTATACGCTTCTTTTTTTTTTTGTTATAATATTGTCGTTTCTTGAATGTATGCTATTTTTGTTACTTTAGATTCAATGTTTTCGACAAGCACAGGGGAAAATATGCAAAGCCGGATTTTGTAAAGTTTATTTCTCTTGAAATAAAAAAGTACGCTTCCCTTTCCCCCTTTTTTATCTCCTTTATTTTTATACTTTTCTCTTCCCTTTTGCCAGACCTCACAATTACTGCTAGACAATTTCTTGGGCTGAGCAGAGATAAAGTTTCCTCGATTTGGGTAGAGTTGTACTTTATAACGACTAGTATTCAGATAAATTTGTTTACTTTTCGAGTGTTGATTGCTATAATCTAATTCCTAAAACATTGCATAATGCTCAGAATTATCGTTGTGTATTCTTTTTTCATCGCCGGTCATGATACAATGTAAAAAACCTTTCCATTTCTGTCGTTGAAGCAGCTGTTCACATATGACAAGATTCTGCTTGACGTTTCTCGGCTCCAAATTCTACAGTACCCCAATGTCCTGGCTTTAATTCTGCTAGTTCAGATTGTTCTTGACATGAGTCATCACGATGTAATACCCCCAATACTTCGTCTTCAAACTTTTTCGGTGTGCCAGAGTGTTCTTTATCGTCAGCATTAAAATCATTTTTTTTTAAACATCTAAACCAATCTTTGCATGTTTTTTTTTTTTTTTTTTTTTACAACAGAGCATGGCCGCTGTAAGTCTCAACAAGAATTGTGTGTGTTTCAGCTGCAGATTTCTTTTATTTGGTACGAGATCCGACATGTTTAACGTTATGATAATCAAAGTTGTTTACACTTCACAGAAATGATTTTCTCCGAATTTCAATTTTGCTTATAGCACTTCCTTATAGATGCATTACCATCTGAAACTACATGCAAGCAGTTCTAGGAATACTATTTGTTGGAAAATTGCAAGAACTTATTTAAGGTCCTAACAGTTAAATAAGTAAAGTTGGGACCGTAGTCGAGGGGGACCCGAAGGTTCCCTTTTCGATAGCTACTACACCAATGTGTAGGGGAGGGCGCTACTCCTTTCCTTGGATTGCTCCACTTTACCCTTGATCCTTATCTTATAATTCTGAGTGTTAAGTAAGGTAGCATTAAGTACCATTTATTGAGTCTTTGGTATGACTCGACCAGGGATTAAACCCAGGTCTTCCGGTCGATTGGCGAACACTCTAACCCTTATGCAAATGTCTACTCTGATCTCTCCCTGTAACTGAAATCTTAATATTTTTACTAGTTATGTTACTCTTTTTTTATACCATCCAATCTCAATATAACACTCCAATTTCCATGCCTTGACGTAAGAGCAAAGGCCTGACAACAGTATTCTATATAAGGTCTTAGTAGGGTTTTAAGTATTTTATAAATCAATATTTGCCTCTCTAGAAATAAAATTTTTAACTATCCCGCCAACCATTCCATTTGCCCATCATACAATAGACAAAATAGGATTGAAGATGCATTTAAAACTGACAAAATCAATCCTTACATCTCATTCCTTATTTACGTATTTGATTTCCCTGTTTCTTTATAATCAATTTAAACATTTTGGGATCCAATACACAGTACTTTATTGTTTTTATGTATTTTATTATCTATTATGAGATCAATTATTATTTCTTATTGATGAGAAAGCAGAAAAATGTATAAATCAATCAAAAAATTTTCAGAAAAAAATTGTGAAAATTAAGATTCAGAGAAATAATGATTTTGATAATATTTGAAAATATTATTCCCTCGATTTTTTTCATTATACTTTAATTTCACACACTTTATTTTATTTTTCACGGAATGTAATGAAAATAACACACTAAAATTTTAAGACAACTTCAAAATTTTTGTATAAATTCTTTCATTGCGTCGTGAGACTCAAACAAACAATAACCAAAAAAAAAAAGAAAAAGAAACATTGTACAAAATAAATTTGTTGTATTTTTTAAATAAAATAATGTAGATACTTCCCCCAACCAAAATTATAAAATTAGTCAACTCAGAGGAGGTTAACTTGGTTTATTGTAAAAAAAAAAAAAAAAAAAAAAAACAACAACATCTAATTACAAATAAATTCCTGAACATTTTGACTTCATTATATATTCTTTAAATAAACTAATTTATTGAAATTAATGGTACGATTTTTTTCCAACCCATGTAGAGGAAAATATAGAATCTCGAAGAAAAAAATTATAGAAATATCTTTTAATTTGCACCCTTAAAATAAATACCATCAGTGGCTTAAGAAAATCAGTCTACAATTAAAAAACATTTCAACAGGCAGTTGGATATATCTAACTGAAAGGAAACATGGCTCTAACAAAAAAACAAAAAACAAAAAAAAAAACTCTGTTGAAATTATGAAAAGGATCATAAAACACAATGAAGAAAACATTTCACAAGAATGTAACCCCCCCCCAAAAAAACAAAAAAACAAAAAACACCCATTAAACTATGGTACTTAATAGGATTTAAAAATTAGAGTGTTCACAAAGTGTCTGGGAGACCTGGGTTCAATCCCAGGTCGCGTCATACCAAAGACTTTAAAAATAGTACTTGATACCTCCTTGCTTAACACTCGGCAATATAAGGTACGTATCAAGGGTATCTCTGTGTAGTAGCTATTGAAAAGGAAGCCTTCTGGTCGCCCTCGATTATGGTCGCTAATCTTACTACATTTACTTATTTCTTTGGAAAAAAATCCTGGTACTTGATAATAAAAACCTCTACCAAGAAATAATTTCTCTTCCGTTGGATAATCTTTTCATATAAAACAGATTGCTACATAAGAAAGTGAAATCTTTGGGGATATTAGTTCCTAAATTTGGTATGTAATCAAATATTTGGCATGCGACTTCAACAAATATTCATATTTTATGCAATTTTATCCTGGATTAATATCTTATTTAACATCAACTTTCAATTCAAGAATTTTAAGAAATAATAATAGATTCCTACTTATCAGTACAGTTGTTAATAAACTAAACCAGCAAATTCATTAAAATATTCCTCAATAATTAGAGATTAATGATAACTTAGGCCAACATATGGTTACTTCGAGTTAAAGACTTCAGTTGCATAGCAACCAGGTTCTTTACTTGGTATAGCCTTTCATTAAAAACATCATTATGCTAGATTAAATAGATTAATAGATAAAAGATGGACTTTTCCATTAATATCAACATCTGAAGGTCCAACAAATCCAAGAACTATTAGACTATTCACACAAATGATTTATTTTTAATAGTAAAAGTTTGTGTAGGACAAATCACACCTTTTGGATATTAATAGAAGAATGTATCACAGATTCTCCCGAATAACATTCCTCAGGTTTTTAATTCAGAATTTTTCCTTTTCTTAGATTGGTTGCCACACCAAGGCTATAGAACCCATTTTACCCATAAATAGGGAAAGAAATACATTCAGGCCTTTCCCAAAGTTAAAGGTAAACAGTCTTATCCAAAATCTCAAAAAGACTTATGCAATAGTTATTATCATATATACCCGGGCCTAACTTATCAAACAACTTTTAGGCAAAATTTGACTTAATTCATCGACAGTCTTCTTCTACGGTGATTCTAGCGCTTCTCTAACAATTTGATACCTTCTTTTGGTTGAAAGTGTAGTAGCCACAGATCTATTTCCTTTCGCGAATCAATGTCCCCGCCAAGCGATTCCGCTATAATCGACCAATCGCCAGGCAGAGCACATTGATTCCTTCTCCCTCTCTCGAACTATTTTTTCAAGTCCTTTTTGGTAGTCAGCGGACAACCTTAGAGAGCCCCCTAGCCAGCAGCCCAAACAAACCTCTCTCGCATCCACTGCTAGGGATTTCACTTGGAACCCCTTCGCTGAAGAATACGCTGCTACTAGCTTCACACACTCTTCCTACAAACTCAAGGACCAACATACTAACCGGCGACACCAAAAAGGACACTATCTCACTCTTACCCCTTTACACCTGTTACAATAATAAACCTTTCGTTGTTGTGTTTTTTAAAAGAAGTTTGGTTATTCATTTGTGTTGCCAAATAATTTATAGTGTTAGAGAAACTAACTATTTCCAAAACACTAAAAACGATTAGTCTGTGGCCTCAAAATACGCCGATATCACTTCTTCATTGGCGCCAAATCTCTTTCCCTGGCGCATTCTTTTGAGGTTTGCAAACAGCCAGAAGTCGCTGGGGTCAGATCTAGAGAATAGGGTGGTTGCGGAAGCTATTCGATTCATGTAGTTTTGCCATCGTTGTAATCGACTTGTGACATGGTGCATTGTCTTGGCGATTTCTTCCTTCAAACTGACCAATAATGCTATATAATATTCGTTATTGATGGTTCTTCTTTTCTGAAGGTAATCAATGAACAAGATACCTTGTGCATCCCAAAATACGGAAGCCAAAACATTGCCTGCTGATGTTTGCATCTTTGGTCACTTTGGACGGTTTTCACCTGCTGCTGTCCACTCAGCTGACAGCCGATTTGACTCCGGGGGAAAGTGGTGCATCCATGTTTCAACCATTGTCACATATTTATGCAAAAACTCCTTTTTGTAGCGTTGAAACAGTTGCAAACGACGCTCTGAATCGTCGACGCGTTGTTGTTGTTTTTGATCGACCGTGAGCAACTTCAATTTACGATCGGCCAAAACGAATTTGTGGGGCTTTTTGGTGTTTTCGGGGACAAGTGCCGAATTTGGGCGAGCTGAGTGTTCAGCATCATTTGTGTCTGTATGACCGTGTTTAAAGTCAGCATACCACCTCTTAACCCTTGTTTCCGACTGAGTAGAGTCCAAATAACACTTATCAAACCATTGCTTTGCTTGAACATTATTTTTTCCCTATCAGAGAGCAATGCTTTATCGACACGAAATTCAGATTTTTCTACTGTTTTAAAAATGTGCAACAATTGCTTCATTTAAATAACTGTAATTTGTTAACTAAGAATCCAATTGGGTTCAAATTTTGACGTGTGCCATTTGAAGATTAGTACTTTATAAAAATCATATAGATTTTTTATTAGTGGCGCCATCTATGAGTCAGGGCCGGGACTTATTGAGTGATGTTTTTATTTACGTCTGAAGCATTATGGCAGTCAAAAACATTACATAAAAAATCTTTCTATTATTTTCATACATTAATATAGAATGACTGATCGATATGATTTTGTTAATTTTGATTCATCAGTTTTATTATTTATGATAAATATTTACTTCCTGCTAAGTTGATTATCCTGTTACTTTTGTTCTAACTTTTATAAACAACAGACGGTAGAAATAAAACATCAGCCAGGTCCTGGACGTGAGTTTGACGACTTTACGCTCAGGATCGCTAGTTCGATCGGGGAACTACTGCTGCTCCTCTATAAGAGTGGCTTCTATAGAAGAGAATAAAACAGCCATCGAAAGATAACCATGACCCACACTCAAACCACTTACACAAACCGCATCGCTCTTCGCGCGGGTAAAAAAGGGGCGCGTCCTGCTGAGGTTGGAGCCCTGGCCTCGGTGTCCGAAAAATCAGCTACAGAGCTCAAACAATCAAAACTACTAAAATGCAAGCAAACATTACAAATAGCCACGTTTAACGTAAGAACCTTAAATAGAATAGGACAACTCCCAGAGCTAATCGCATCGGCCGAAGAACATAAGATAGACATAATATGCATACAAGAACACAGATACACGCACACAGAAGATATCAAATATCACGAAACTGGCAATGGCTGGTCGCTCGCCACTGTATCCGCATGGAAAAACTCTGTCAACGCCGCAGTAGGAGGGGTAGGATTACTTATAGGACCTAGAGCACTAAAAACGCTTAATAGCGTTGAGAAAATACAACCTAGAATGATGGCAGCTACATTTAACGGAAACCCCAGAGCAACAATCATCTCATGCTACAGCCCCACCAATGTTAGTGAAGAAAATGAACAAGTCACCTTCTACGATGAGTTATCCTCATTAGTGCGTAGCATCCCGAAACACAACATGTTAGTCATTGGCGGAGACATGAATGCACAAATCGGGAAAAACGGAAACAACAAATACAGCCTCCACAACACGTCAAATAGGAATGGGCAACATCTAACAGATTTCATGATAGAAAATAGATTAGCATGCCTCAATACAAACTACCAAAAAAGAGAGGGCAAACTATGGACATACACGTACGCAAACAATACTAAAGCACAGATAGACTACGTCCTTATAAACAAGAAATGGAAGAATAGTGCATTGAATTGCGAGGCATACTCCTCTTTTGAGGGTGTGTCCACCGATCACCGAATAGTCACGGCGAAAATACGGTTAAGCCTACGAAAAAACGACAAACGAACAGCGACCACCAAACACTATGACTGGGCCCTATTAAACAACAAAGATGTAAGAGATAAATACGTATTAGAATTAAGAAACAGATTCGAAACACTACAAGAAAAGACGGAAAAAAGTACACCAAACGACGAATACGAAAATTTCGTCAATGCACACCTCGAGGCAGCAGCAAAATACATTCCAACAAAAATTAAAACTAAATATAGAGTCCCATGGGAAACTTTAGCGCTGAGAGAAAAACGTGCACTAGTGAAAACAGCCTCCAAAAACTATCGAAAAAACCCAACAAACATAAATGCCTTAAAACTAAAAACGGCACAATATCAATTAGCAGGCATATATATAAAGGAACAGACAGAATACATTCAAAATCAGATAGATAAGATTAGAGACTCGGTGGAAGATAGACAATCTAGAATAGCCTGGCAAACAATAAACGAAGTGAGCAGAAGAAAGAACACAGCCAAAGCAAAACTTAAAGCAGCAAACCAACAAGAAAGAATAAAACTGTGGAAACAGCACTTCGAAAACTTACTTGGAAACCCACCAAAAATAACGCATGAACCAATCACCAGAATAATTAGCAAACAATTAGACATTAAACTAGGACCGTTCACACAAGAAGAACTCGACTCGGTTCTCAGAAAAATTAAAAATGGGAAAGCTGCAGGGCTGGACGAAATTCCCCCGGAAGTATGGAAGACCAGACAATTCGACGACATACTGCTCCGACACTGCAACGCAGTATACAATCAAAATCCGATAGATAGATGGATGAAGGGATGCATACTCCCCTTCCCTAAAAAGGGGGACCTCGGATTAGCCAAAAACTACCGAGGCATAACACTTACATCCATAGCTGCCAAAATATACAATGCCCTACTACGAAACCGAATAGAACCCAAAATCGACAACATATTTAGAAAAAACCAAAATGGCTTCCGAAGAAATAGATCCACGACCTCACAAATATTAACCATCCGCAGAATCCTTGAAGGTGTACGGGCAAAGAACCTACAAGCGACATTAATATTTGTCGACTTTACCAAGGCTTTCGACTCCATTCACAGAGAAAAGATGGAACAAATCCTACTAGCGTACGGCATACCTAAAGCAACCGTAGCGGCAATAATGATTCTCTATAGAAACACTAAAGTAAAAGTACGATCACCAGATGGAGACACAGAATACTTTGACATTGTAGCAGGAGTACTACAAGGGGACACGCTGGCCCCGTACCTCTTTATCATTTGTCTAGACTACGTACTTAGAACATCGATTGACAAAATCAAAGAGAATGGCTTCGAACTGACGAAGAGAAGAAGCAGAAGATACCCCGCGACAACAATTACCGACGCCGACTACGCCGATGACATAGCGATACTGGCAAATACACCTGACCAAGCCGAAACACTTCTGCATAGTTTGGAACGAGCAGCAGCAAGCATAGGCCTCTATGGTAATGCACACAAAACGGAATATATGTGCTATAACCAAACGGGGGACATCTCCACTCTAGAAGGAACCCCACTTAAACTAGTAGACAAATTCACATACCTAGGAAGCAGCGTCGAATCAACTGAAAAGGACATCGAAACGAGGTTAATGAAAGCATGGACAGCTATCAATAGGCTATCGATTATATGGAAATCAGACCTAACCGATAAAATGAAATGCAGTTTCTTCCAGGCAGCGGTCACATCGATACTGCTATATGGATGCACTACATGGACGCTAACAAAACGGCTGGAGAAGAAACTAGATGGCAATTACACAAGAATACTGCGTGCAATCCTGAACAAGTCCTGGCAGCAACACCCCACAAGACACCAACTGTACGGCAACCTGCCCCCTCTCACGAAAACTATCCAAGTTAGACGAACCAGACATGCAGGACACTGCTGGAGAAGCAGAGATGAACTCATAAGAGATGTACTCTTATGGATCCTCACACATGGCCGCGCAAAAGCAGGACGACCAGCTCGAACGTACATTCAGCAGCTATGTGAGGATACAGGCTGTTGTCCTGAAGACCTACCTAGGGCGATGAACGATAGGGAGGAGTGGCGAGAGAGGGTCAGGGATATCCGTGCTGCCAGCACGATATGATGATGATGATGATATTATTCTCTGTCGTTCCACTCAGCAAACAACTAAAATAGATTTCTTTCTAGGATGTATAATTTAAGAATTAAAAAAAAGAAAAGAATTGAGTTGTTTAATGGAGAGAGTTGTGTTTCCTACCGCTGCCAAAATATAGAGTTTAAGGCCAGATAAAAACAAAACTATGATAACAAAAAAACAACAAACAAAAAACCCAACTAGTTTTCATATGCTGATTTTAAAGAAATACAGATTAGCGGTTCCTTTTGAATTAACTAAAGAGTAAACTCTTCAAAAGGAACCGCTTATCTAAACCGTGTTGAACTTTTGGAGTGTTATAGATTTATTGTCTACGGGAAATAACTCTGCAGTCAAATAATAGGAGTTGTTTCCCTTGCATTGTTAATCAAGGTTTGGTCGCTTTGATGGTATATGAACTGTTCGTGGTTTATTCTATGTCGAAATTGGATTATTTTGTTAATGTTTGATTAAAACTAAAACTACATTTGGAATGTTCCATTAGTTTTAGAAAAATATCACTTTTCATGCCAATAACAATTTGTTTGTACACGGTTTTTCTATCTAATATAAATAATTTGTACAGTTATATGGTGTCAAGAAACTAATAATAATCTTAACTGAACAATCTAGAACTGGAGTTTCTCTATTTAGTGTCAGATCGAGGACATCTCAGTTTGGGTCTTGTGTGACTTGAATATTAATTTTTGCTTCGATTTAGTCCCGGTTAAAAGCGCGGTAAGGGTAATTCGAAACCGAATTTTTAGATTTTATTTTTCTGATGCAAATATCATTAAGGAACAAGAAAAGTTTTGGTAAACTACAATTTCTCAGAAAAATAAGGTCTAAAAAAGTTCTGCTTCGAGTTACCTTTACCGTGCTTTTAACGCGGTTTATTTAGTTAATGGTAATTCAACTCCAGGTGGGTTATTTAATGCCAAAATTTCTAAGTTCTTAATTACAATCATAATTATATTTTCAATGTTCCATTTCATTTTTTATTGAATTTTAATTTGCAAATAATCATTTGTTTACATACAAAGTTTCACGTATTTCAACCAATAATGATTTTTAGACAGATTTCTACCAAATAAAAATGATTTTTAGACCGATCTATTTGACAGAGTGGATTTACTTTAAATACAATGTAAATTTTGTGTTTTAAAAATATAATTTTCACCATATAAATTCTTTTTTTTTAGTTTTTGGTTTGCTTTAATGGCATATCAACCTTTGTAGATTATTTAATGCCAAAGCCATTCTCCTAGAAGATCAGTCGTGGTACTATTTAACCCATAGCTGGGAGGATAAGGGGGTTCATACCTTTCCCAAGGGTATTTGTCCGAAAGTGAACGTAATAGCGCGACTGGAGTTCGAACTCGCTTACTACGATTCCACAGTCCGTAGCTTTAACCATTACACCACGAGGACACCCCCCCTTTTTTTTAGTCTGTATGAACGCGATAAAAAGTAGAACAGATGCCATATTTTTGTTGAATTTGCAGGCTACAAATTCTAAAAAGTCAATGCATATTATACACACAATTTCTTTTCCATAATTTTGCAGTCCAAAGTTTGGTTAGTTGGTTGGGTTTTATGGCATATCAACCTTTGTAGGTTATTCAACGCCAAATCCATTTTTATGCAAATAATCAGTTCTATTTTAAACAATTCAGTTTAGCATGAGTACACAGTTTAATTGTCAAAAACATTTCTATTTCAAACTATTCAAGTAGTTATATATAACAATTCAGTTTAGTGTAAGTAAAGTTTCAATGTCAAAAAACAGTTCAATTTCAAACATTTTAGCATAAGTACGCCGTTTAAATCTAAGTACAGTTTCATTGTGAAAAATATTTTTATTAAAGCTATTCAGTTTAGTCAAGCACTTCTAATTCAGCTAAGAATAAGTACAGATTTTGTTTGCACACAGTTAAACGTCAAAACAGTTCTATGTTAAACAATTCAGTTTGAGTAAATACAGTTTCAATATCAAAAACATTTCTATATCAAATAATTCAGTTTAGCATAAGCACACAGTTCAAATGTAAGTACGGTTTTTCAAAAACATTTCTTTTTCAATCTATTCAGTTTAGCATAAGTATGCCGTTAGTTCTATTTAAGCCATAAATAGGGCCCTATCAAGTGCTACCACGCCGGGCCAAAGTGGACCTGGGAGCAATGGCAATGAAGAGGTACTCCGTATTCTTCAAGGCCCCAGCATTACTGGAACCGTACCATCAGATTGTTTAGTGTTATATCTAGGACATTCGTTGGGGGTTGTTACCCCTCTGCAGAGGTGCAGATGGTGTATTCTACAGCCCCAGCCGAGTGGGCAACCAAAGTTAGGAGTGTGCGTTATATCCAAATAAATGCAATAAAAATGATACTCTGCTTTATATCAGATATTGTTAAGAAAAATCGACACCCTCTTCGTATTCATAACCTTAATGTTTCATCCGTTCCATTCTTCAGTCCTTATTGGGAGTGAAGTCTTTGATGTTCACGGAACGAGAGACATTTTAGACAGCTCGAACAATGGCAAGGTTCATCTCGTATCCCAGCAAAAAGTCTCATCACTGTCATGTAACGATAGTTGTCATTTATCAAGCAATAGCGAGGCACAAAACTAAAAATATATTGGTTGGTTGGATTTTATGGCATATCAACCCTCGTTGGTTATTTAAAGCCAAACCCTGTTTATACAGACATTAAATATATTATTTGGCTGGTAACATTTTTAAACGAGCCAAGAACTCATTTCTTTACACTTAATTAAATGGTTACTATTATTTCCATTCAACACAAACAATTTAACATCGATCATTTGTTTGCACATAATTCGATGGTTTTAAATATATAATTTGTAAGTGAATTGTTTGTGGGTCATCTTAATTTTAAGTAAATTAGATCTAATTTGTTTGCATTGAAGTATCGCTATAGTTTGCTCTCAGTTCAAACGTTTCAAGATTTATCATTTAATCCAAATGATTCACTTTAACATAAGTTATTTGTTTGCACACAGTGAAGCGGTTTCAAGTATTGCTCACTCTCATAGTTTTATTTGTACTCAGTTTAATTATTTCAAGTGTTCTTATCTCACATTTATAATTCTATTTAGTACTCATCATTTGTTTGCACACAGTTAAATTGCTTCAAGTATTTCTTTCTCATGAACTAATGTCAGTCTTCCAGGAAAATGAGTTTGCCATCAAGAACAATTTCACAAATGCTTCGAGGAATTTTTCATTATCTGAAACTTGTTAGAATCAGAAATAATAAGACAAAGAGAATTGCATTGAACAAAACAGAAAAAGTTACAGATTTTCAGAATTCATTGAATGACGAAAAACTTCCTACTTCGAACCCTTAATCGTCTGCCACATTATATTAGCAACAGGTGTTGTAGTTTACTAAACTTTTTGCTTAGATGTGGCACGAGGCCGCATGAATGGGGCACCCAATGAGACACGAATTCACTCGTGAAGGTTTGCCACTCTAGTTTACTAACCATTACACTACCCGAGGTACCCTTTATTTGCAACAGGTATGAACAAGATTGCAGTTGTCTGCTGTCTCAATACACCATTCAAAGCGCTTATGATGTAACGGTTATCGTCGTAGGAAGTGGTCTCGACTATCCGTGTTCAAATCCTGTACGAGTCTGTTTGCATTTCCCCTTGGAAAGGGTATTAGCGCTTTTCTCCCTCCAATGATGGGTCAATAGTTGGGCAACCTGGACTCTTTAACTTTGGTACAGCAACTGGTCTAGAAGGAAAAAAAAAAATCAATATTCTAACCATTCTAGAGAAGGATGGGCCCCGCTGGATTATTCTTCCCTAAGACATGCTATATGAATTTTGCCATCCATTACCAAACCAGGTAACGGAATAAGTCTCAAGTCTCTCTCACACCATTCAAAGTAATTGCTCAATAAGAGTTTAAATATAAAAAAACATCAATTTTTTCCTCAAAAGATTTAAATTCTTTTTTTAGATATAAATAAATTTTTCTTTGCCAGTGACTAATCTTGTCCAAAAGTGACTTTTCTCTGTATCAAATAAGAAGAGAAATAAATATTTAAACCCAGATTCATATTCATTTTCGTAAATTGTATGGTATCAAGGCACCCTTAGCGTAGGGGTTATTGTCGAAGGAAATGGAATCGGTGATCTGTAGGGAACGAATAAATAAATAAAAAAATTAAATTAAAAAAAAAAAAATAGATGAAAAGAAAACTAATAAATTTGAAGAGACTCCCAGAGGTCTCTAACGGAAAAGGAGATGACGCATGCGTAAAAAGAAAAAAGGATTTCCTCTTGATAAAGGGAGCAAAGTATTCTTGCTCTTTCAGGCAGTGTCCGTCGAACCAACAACACCATTTTGCTGTCTGGTGTTTTGGGCACCACGATACGTCTTGGGACGTAGCGTCGGTTAGTCCCTTCACCAAGTAAATAAAGGAAAGTATGGAAAAAATGTTTTCGTCTCTTATCTGTTTCTATCTTTTCTTTTTGTACATTTCTTTTGGGACTTTCTTTGGGCAAGGCATTGTGCCGGCTAGTCAACGTGGGGTGAAACAGTGTAAACAAAATATGGAGTCATATATCTTACGGCAAGACAGCCTTGCCCTTAGCCCCTGACCTTCAAAAGCCTTCAAATTCCACAGATCCACGTTCAAATCTTGCACAAGTCTGTTTATGCTTCATTTCACGCTAATACAGCTGGGAAAAACATGTTTCCATCTGTTATTCCAATAGCTTTGAGTAAATAATGGGGTAATGGCTTGGTTTGGCAACCTCTCAAGGAGATGGAAACCTTTGAATTCAAACCAGCTGTACTTCTCTTAAAATTGACTTTCTTGTCAGCAGCGGAGCGACTGAGTAAACACACATATATGCCATCAAGTATTCCTATCCAATACAAATCATTTTTAATCAGATTTATTTCTCCCATAAATAGGTAGCTGAGGAGAGATAAGGAGGGTCATACCTTTAACAAAGGTATTGGTCCAAAAGTTAATGTAATAGCGCGACTGGAGTTCGAACTCGCTTACGGGCACGTTAGTCACTACACCACAGGGATGGTTGGTTGGTTGGTTTTATGGCGCAACCCCTGTCGGCAATTTAAAGCCAAGTCTATTTTTATGCAAATAGTTTTATTTCAAGCAATTCAGTTTAGCATGAGTACACAGTCCAACTGTCAAAAACACCTCCATTTCAAGCTATTCAATTCATTCGAACAGAGCTATTTCAGTTTACAGAAGTTCTATATAAAACAATTCAGTTCACTGCAAGCACAGTTTTAATGTCAAAAACAATTCCATTTCAAACAATTCAGTTTAGCATAAGCATGCAGTTTAAATGTAAGTACACAGTTTAATTGTCAAAAACGTTTCTATTTCAAGCTATTCAGTTTAGTCAAACAGTTCTAATTTAAACAATTCAGTTTAGTATGCAGTTAGTTCTATTTAACCCATAGTTAGGGTCCTATCAGGTGCTACCGTTTCGAGCCAGAGTGGACCTGGGAGCAATGCAATAAAGGGGTGCTCTGCATTCCCTAAAGCTCCAGCATCACTGGAACCTCACCATCAGATTGCTTAGTGTCACATACAGGACACTCATGGGGGGGTCGTTGCAGTTGATGTATTCTACTGCCCCAACCGACTGGGCAATACACAGAGTTAATGTCAAAACAGTTTTATTTCAGATAATTCAGTTTAGCATAAGTACACATTTCAGATGTCAAAACAGTTCCATTTCGAGCAATTCAGTTTAGCATAAGTACGCAGTTTCAATGTCAAAACAGTTCTATTTTACACAATTCAGTTTAGCATAAATACGCAGTTTAAATGCAAAAAACAGTAAACTCAAGAAACAAGGTTTTAGTTCTATTTAACCCATAGGTATGAACCTTATCTGGTGCTACCACTCCGGGCCAGAGTGGACCAGGGAGCGATGGCAATGAAGGGATACTCCGCATTCCCAAAAGCTCCAGCATTACTGGAACCACACCGTCAGATTGTTTAGTATCATATCCAGGACACTCGTTGGGGGTGGGAAGGTCTTACCCCTCTGCAGAGAAGCAATCGGTGAATTCTATCGCCCCAGCCGACTGGGCAATACACCACGGGAATCTCGTGGTCCAGGGAGAAATGACAATGAAGTAATGACCCCATACTCCCTAAATCTTCAGAATTGAAGCCTCGCCACCAAATACAGTTTAGTTTCATAGCCAGAACATTCCTTTTATAGAGGGTGTTATTTCTCTTAAGGGGATACCGTCAGTATATTCTAAACCCCATTGATAGGACAGTAACAGTTGTCTTTTAATCTTTGTAACCATTATACCAAATGTGGCACCGAAATGATAGACAGCAGTATTGTATCAAGTATTCATGAAGAATTACGTCGGCTCTGATTGTTGAACAGTAGACATCATATCCTATTTGGAATAGTTTGAACCAATTAGCCATCACTTAAAGTCCCCTGTGTGTTTACAAACAATTGTCGAGCAGAATTTCTCAAGGAAAAACCTTCATTTTAAGTAGCGCTCTTTTGAAATTGTGACACAATTATGTGAAGTGGTCAAATACTTATTTTTAGGGTGACTTCAACTCGACTTCCGCTTAGAGATCTTGGGAAGTCCGCTTGTAGATAGCTCCAAATTATAGTAATGGGGCGTGGTAATAGAAAAACAATTCCTTATTCTTTTTCTCTATTGTCAGTTTTTTTCATGAGAATTGACTTTAGGGTGTAACTATGTATGTGATGGGTCTGAAGTAACCGGGCAATTAATAATATTGCACAATATAAAACGCAATTATGTTTTTATTGATTGTCCTATTATTTATGCCCCATTATTACTAGACCTTGCTTTGTCTACATTCTGCGAACCGATGTGTGTGTTATGTACATCGACATTTTAAATTAGAATATGGCAACAAAAGAATGATAAATAAATAAAGCCTTTTTTTTGGCTTCGAATAAAGTTTTTTCCTTTTTTTAATTTTCTGATTTTCGATCATTTTTTTTCTCTTGGTTTTTCACTTTCTTTCCTGAAACAGGTCATTTTTTTCCCCAGACAACGTTAATGGATTTAAGAAAATTAAGGGAAATAGTTCGAAAATATATGGAGTACTGAAATTGGAATTTTCACAGATCATACGGTTGCTACATTCCGATCTCAGGTGTGTAGGTTGGTTGGGTTTTATGGCATATCAACCATTGTAGGTTATCTAATGCCAAATCCTGTTTATACATATAGGTTAAAATGATATGTTAAAACATATTTAAATGAGCTCATTTTGTGCACACAGTTAAATGGTTTCAAGTATTTCTATCTTACAAGAACAATTCTATTTACTGTTAATCATTTGTTTGCACACAGTTAAATGGTACCAACTATTGCTATGTACCTTACAATTCAATTAAACATCAGTCATTTGTTTACACAGTTAAATGATCAGACAGCTCTATTTCTAACAATTCAGCATAAGTCATTTGTTTGGACACGGTTTTAATGTCAATCAGTTCTATTTGACGCATAGATAGGACCCTGCAAGGGCTACTACTCCTAGTCAGAATGAACCTTGGTGCAATGGTAATGAAGAGGTGCTCAATATTCCCCATGGCCTAGTCGGTTGGGGCTGCAGAATACTCTGACTGCATCTCTGCAGAAGAGTAAGACTCCCAAACGAGCGTCCTGGATATGACAATAAACAATCTAATGGTGAGGCTCTAGTAATGCTAGAGTTTTGGGGAATTTGGAGTACCTCTTTATTGCCACCACTCTCAGGTCTACTCTAGCCTGGAACGGTAGCACCTGATAGGGTCCTATCAATGAGTCAAATAGAACTAAACTGTGTGCTTATGTTAAACTGAATTGTTTGAGATGGGACTGTTTTGACATTTAAACTGCGTACTTATTCTAAACTGAATTTTTGAAATAGAACTGTTTTCATATTTAACTGTGTGAAAATAAATGACTGATGTTTAATTGAATTGTAAGCAATACATAGCAAGACTTGGAACCATTTAACTTTGTTGACTAAACTGATTAGCTTGAAATAGAACTGTTTTTGACATTTAAATTGTGTACTTATGCTAAACTGAATTGTTTGAAATAGAACTGTTTATATGTATAACATGGATTTGGCATTAAATAACCAACAATGCTTGATATGACAAAAAAAATCAAAGTAAACCATATTCCCCAAAGCTCCAAGACGAGAGCCTCATCATCAAATTGTTTAGTGTCATATCAAGACACTTGTTGGGGAGGGTCTTATCCTTCCGAAGAGATGCAGTCGGTGTATTCTACAGCCACAGCCGACTGGGTTGTAGACATGTAGAGATACAATAAATAATTATCTCTCTCTTGGAGAATTGGCAATTCCGCTAGGGGCATTGTTAGGTGTCATATGACAATCTCAAACTGATTCTCGATCTCCTTTTTGCCTCTGTTGTTTAAATCTAAAAGTTTTGGCAATGTATTAACCAATCTCCCACTAAAATTAGTACATGACACAAGGTCAATTTTTAGTGGAATTTTCCTTCTCCTAGACTGGTTGACTTACCCATAGCTAGTGGTAGAGCAGATGGATTCATGACTTTCCGAAGAGCGTGAAGTGAAACGCAAACAATCTCGTCCAGGATTTGAACTCGGGTCACCAATTCCCTTTCATACGATGATAACCGTTACGCTATGCGCGCGTAAGGTTTTGGTTATGTAACCAAATAAAATGATGACTTCATAAGTAAAAGTTGTCTCCCTTTAGTCGAGGGCGACCAGAAGGCTCCCTTTTCAATAGCTACTACACAGAGGTGTAGGAGAAGGCGCTACTCCTTTCCCCGGATTGCTCCACTTTACCCTTGATACGTACCTTATATTGCTGAGTGTTAAGCAAGGATGTATCAAGTACCATTTTTAAAGTCTTTGGTATGACGCGACCTGGGATTGAACCCAAATCTCCCGGACCATTGGCGAACGCTCTACCCACTAGGCCAATGAGCCGATTGAATGACTTCATAACCTAATTTAGAAACTCTTCCTATTTGAGATAGAAATGTAACATTTTACTGTAAATTTTGAACTGATTTACCAAAAAGTATATCAAATGATATCCAAAAGGTTAAACTTCATCTTTTGCAATGATATGCGCTAAGATAATTCTGTGAAGTGAGAGAATAAAGTGAGGATGTGCTGATAAACTTATTAAAAAGGGGGAAAAAAAGAAGAAATTAACTGATCGAAAATTATTCATTATAGTGATGAAAAAAATAAATAAATAGATATTCTGTATTGTTTGGAGTTTGTGATTGTTAAAAACTTTCATGGCAGAAGAGATATTCTAGTGTGTCAAAGATCCGCAGTGGGTTTGTCTTTAGGTTATACTGCGGCGGAATAAAGGAACGAACGAATAAAGGAATGAGTGAATAAATCAAAACTGGGTATATACAAATATTTCTATTTCTTTCATAAAAGGTCAAAACACTGTCGGTGTGTGTGAGAGACAGGGAGACGGAGGATAGACGGAAGACTGCTATATTGACCCATAACCACGCTGTGCTATATTCAAGGTCTTCATTGACGAGAAGTATTCAACAGGAGGCCGCTGTGGGCCACTGCACACCCTGGGTACCCGTTAGCGACATGCTGGCGGTCTCTGGGCCTCTTGACTGCCCTACCATGTATCCGAGACTGAGACTGAGACTCAAGACTGACCGTTACTACTGTGGGTGTCTGCATATATCATTTCACAACGCCTACGATTGTCAACTAAAGTGATCTGCTTCCAGCTATCAACCTGCGTGACCTGCTTATATCCACGTATCGCTGTGGTTCTGTTTACACAGCTGGAACAGGACGGATCTGTCAAAGGTCAATGTGCAACATTAAAAAAAAAAAGATGGAAATACCAGAGAAACATTAGAGATGGGTCAACAAAGGAAGAAACAGATTCAATGATTGCTCCGAATTGTTTGTGTGAGAAACAAAAGGACAGGTATGAATCCAATTATTCTCCCTCCAGCTATGGGTAAATTGTAGGGCAGATTAGGTTCTTCAATCTTGGTGGGGCAACTAGTCTAGGAGAAGGAAAACTCTGAATTCAAACCTGTTAAACTCCGCTTAAAAATTGACCTTGTGTCATATCCAGCCCGAGCGGAGGGGCTGGGTAAATATGATAAATATATCAAAGTGAGGAGCCCTGATAATAATGCATTTTTTTTTAATTCTGTCACATCACATAAAGAAGCGCATTTCTAAACGTTTCATTTGGCGCTGAAACTCGTGGGAAAGGTATGAATCCATCTGTTCTTCCCAGAGGTATCGGTAAATCGTAAGGCGAACTGGGTCCTTTTTGCTTTGATTAGGCAACCAATTTAAAAGAATGAAAACTGAATTCAAACCAGCTGTACTCCGCTTAAAAATGACATTGTGTCACATCCTACCAGTAGCAGAGGGGTTGGGTAAATACATTTACAAAATTGACAAAGTCACAGTGTTATAAGAGACTGCATAGCCCTCATGATAGATTTTTATTGAGTGCAATAGATGACATCAAACCAATTGGATAAGTTAAACCTATTAAAACACTTAAAAGGATATAAAAAATATTGACCTGTTCTTGCCTCACTGGGTGACTCTTGGAACATTAAAAGTTTTCTTAAAAAGTATGTTTTTGTCAAAGTAAAGGTTGGCAGTGTTAACAGTTTCAGATGTTTCATTGTGCATGTCAAGATCTGTTGATACGTAGTTTCAATCAATTACACAATATCGATAAAGGAACACTGGCACCATGTTGGCCTGCATTAGTTCTACACAAGAGTTAATTATCAAGTTGGATTATACAAAAGATTCCATATCCAGATAGTCTCGAGGTGACTCATTACCATGGTCGGTTTGTTAATCGTAGAGACCAAGAGGAATTCCTCTGGACAGATGGAGAAATTCTAATATTGCATTTGGCAGATATTCTCAAAGATAGCATGTACATCGGCTGTTTAAATGATGAGCATTTTAGCCCATAATCAGTCATCTTTAAATGATAAAATGAACATTGACTAAATACTCTCCACATTGTTTCGATACGGTTACTTTATCACGTATCAAAACTGGGGAACTTTTTTTTAAAATGCTAACAAATTGTTGAATTATTTAGCATTTATCATTTACTTTATTTTAAAAAATATATTCAGAAACTAAGTACACGTTAAAAAGATTTCCTAATTCTAAATTTTTTATATTAATTACCAAACATGATTGGCGCAAAATTTGAATCCATATCAGTTTCAAGTAGAATTAATAACCTGTCTTGCCAAGTTCATTTATGGTTATGTAAATTACTTTTACAATCAGGGCCGGTGTCTCATGCCTCCCCAATCTATGATACGCCCTCTCTCTCGAATCTACTACATGTCAATTTTCATAAAGAAGTACTCATTTGAAAATATATGAAACCCGCCCTTCCGAGAACCCCAAGCAGGCTGCCTCTCGGTCAGGGGGTTCGAAGGTAATACACACCAAACTTATTTACAATATAATATTTCTTAAACATACTCGTGAATTGCAACATTATTTTCTTCTGTGTTATATGTAAATACGATAAGGTTTTGAAACTGAAGTTGAATTTAAGCATCAGATTTTATTAAGATATTAAAATTACTTAAGTTTCAAAGTTTATGTGTGATTTTGTTTCTGGTCCAAAACGTTATTTAAAATTAAAAGGTTTCAACTTAAATGAGAAACTCAAAATATCGAATGAAAAAAAAACAAAAAAAAACTTGTTATGTCAAAATGTTCATTGTCCAAGGAAATGGACTGGGTGACTCGAGTTGGTTTGTATTTCATATAACACTAATACCCTTAGGAAAGGTAGGAATGTAACTATTCACCCCCACCCCCAAGCTATGGGTAAATAGTAAGGCAGACTGGGCTATTTAATCATGATATACAACAGGTTTAGAGAAACGAAAATTCTGAAATCAAACCATTTGTACTTCTCTTATTAAATGACCTTGCATCACATCTTGATAATAAAGGAGGGGTTTGATAATTACAAACGTCATCAACAAATGCTGGAAAAAGTATAGCATCTCCCAATTTTTAATGTTAGCATCATTTTTCTAAGGAAGGAAACAATTCACATAAAGTCGATTAGTGAGCCAGACTGCACGACAAGCCTGCCTAACCCACTGAATATTGTCCTGCATTAGAGTACATTTCCTAAATCAGAAACAAGGATAAAGAAAGTTACAGAGCCAAAATTGTTTATTAAAAAATGTTTAGCATTAAAAATACTGTCATTTATATTTAGGAAGGATTTCTAAAAAGTTGTAATAGTTCCCAAGAAAATAGTGTCATTTATATTTTAGAATGATTTCTAAAAGTACGGGGTGGAACGATAAAATTGTCGTCCTAAAGAAAACAACACTACAGCTTTATTTTAAAACTTTTGAAAAAAATCAATTCAGGTAACTTGATTATGTAGTAGAGCTAACATCTACAGGGTGGAACGATAAAATTGTCGTCCTAAAGAAAACAACACTACAGCTTTATTTTAAAACTTTTGAAAAAAATCAATTCAGGTAACTTGATTATGTAGTAGAGCTAACATCTACAGGGTGGAACGATAAAATTGTCGTCCTAAAGAAAACAACACTACAGCTTTATTTTAAAACTTTTGAAAAAAATCAATTCAGGTAACTTGATTATGTAGTAGAGCTAACATCTACAGGGTGGAACGATAAAATTGTCGTCCTAAAGAAAACAACACTACAGCTTTATTTTAAAACTTTTGAAAAAAATCAATTCAGGTAACTTGATTATGTAGTAGAGCTAACATCTACAGGGTGGAACGATAAAATTGTCGTCCTAAAGAAAACAACACTACAGCTTTATTTTAAAACTTTTGAAAAAAATCAATTCAGGTAACTTGATTATGTAGTAGAGCTAACATCTACAGGGTGGAACGATAAAATTGTCGTCCTAAAGAAAACAACACTACAGCTTTATTTTAAAACTTTTGAAAAAAATCAATTCAGGTAACTTGATTATGTAGTAGAGCTAACATCTACAGGGTGGAACGATAAAATTGTCGTCCTAAAGAAAACAACACTACAGCTTTATTTTAAAACTTTTGAAAAAAATCAATTCAGGTAACTTGATTATGTAGTAGAGCTAACATCTACAGGGTGGAACGATAAAATTGTCGTCCTAAAGAAAACAACACTACAGCTTTATTTTAAAACTTTTGAAAAAAATCAATTCAGGTAACTTGATTATGTAGTAGAGCTAACATCTACAGGGTGGAACGATAAAATTGTCGTCCTAAAGAAAACAACACTACAGCTTTATTTTAAAACTTTTGAAAAAAATCAATTCAGGTAACTTGATTATGTAGTAGAGCTAACATCTACAGGGTGGAACGATAAAATTGTCGTCCTAAAGAAAACAACACTACAGCTTTATTTTAAAACTTTTGAAAAAAATCAATTCAGGTAACTTGATTATGTAGTAGAGCTAACATCTACAGGGTGGAACGATAAAATTGTCGTCCTAAAGAAAACAACACTACAGCTTTATTTTAAAACTTTTGAAAAAAATCAATTCAGGTAACTTGATTATGTAGTAGAGCTAACATCTACAGGGTGGAACGATAAAATTGTCGTCCTAAAGAAAACAACACTACAGCTTTATTTTAAAACTTTTGAAAAAAATCAATTCAGGTAACTTGATTATGTAGTAGAGCTAACATCTACAGGGTGGAACGATAAAATTGTCGTCCTAAAGAAAACAACACTACAGCTTTATTTTAAAACTTTTGAAAAAAATCAATTCAGGTAACTTGATTATGTAGTAGAGCTAACATCTATTCAATGTAGCCGCCTTCAGCCTCAATCACCACCTCGATACGGATCCGGAATTGAGAGCATGCCTTTTCCACAAGCGCCGGCGGGAGCTCAGCAAATACTCAGCGGATGGCGGCGATCAGGCTGGCTTTGGTATTGTGGGAGGTCGTGTTGGTGATGTTCTCGACGTATAAACCAAACGAAGAAGTCCAGCGGGTTTAGGCCGGGGGGGGGAGGGGGACAGTGAGAGAAGGGTACAAAGTTGTAGCACTCCGGAATGCAAGCCTAGGTCTCTTTGGACTTGTGGGCCGGAGCCGAGTCCTGCTGCCACAACCAGGCTCTTCCACTGGTCACCTGATTGCACCAGGGGATCACCACGCTCTTCAGCACATCCAGGTACACTTTGGTGTTGACTTTCAAGTCGACTTCAAAGATGTGAGGTGGCATGATGTGGACCTCACTTGAAACCTCACCAAAGACCATACACGTAGCCGGAAACTTTGTTTTCATCACCCTGGGCACGTCCCTGTTATTCGTGGCAATCCAGATTTGCATTTTGAGGGTGCTGGCAATGGTCCTGTTGTTATAACTTGGATCGGTAGAGAGCATGAATTGTACAGCGGCGCATCTCCGATCTCGCTCGTTAAACATTGAGTCACTTTCAGACATGATAGAAGGCTCCTATCGCTCTTGTACACAACTGGCCAACTCGTAGATGGTCCGCAAAAAAAAAAAAAAAAAAAAAAAAAGAAAACTGGTTTTCATTAAACGTAAATGGAATCATGTCGTCTTTTTTAGGGTGACAATTTTATCGTTCCACCCTGTATGTAATAGTTCCCAAGGAAATAGTGTCATTTATATTTAGGAAGGATTTCTAAAAATATGTAATAGTTCCCAAGGAAATATTGTAATATAAACAAATATTCCTTTTTTGTCTGCAGTTTGGAGTCTTTGGTTATCACAAAGGCAAGTCGCTGAAAAGTTGACAAGTCATTCAGGAGTTGAGTCGTCGCAATAAAAATCAGTGGACAACGATCTAGAAAACTAAGACTTTATGATAATACTGACTTCCTTAAAGTCACCTATGTACAAAGACTTGTCGGCAGAATCAGACAATTGAAAAACTCTCCATGTTGGATCGTTTTAACACAGAACATTAGATAACTGAAGAATTTGGCATGAAAGTGTTTCGTATCGTTCATGTGAAGCAGAGTTTCATGTATTTTCTTCAACCGTCAAATACTTCATCAACGAGAAGAACAAAAAATTTGGAATATCCCTTGTAAAATAACATGTTAACGAGACCGATGAAAATTGGACCAGAATTTTCTGTAATGATGAAAGTAAGGTTAATTTGGTTGGTCTCGATGGTAGGCAGAATTTCAGACAGTGTACAAGTTTACTTGCCAAAAACCAGGAAATTCGGAGGTGTGAGGGAATGTTCTCTTGTGTAGTGTTTGTTTACATCTTTGGTTACACGACAAATTAAATGTAACAGTGTTTAAGAATATTAATGCACAACATGTTGTTCCTATCCGTCAGCCTATCTTCAGGCAAGATAATGACCCTTGTCAAACTGCAAAAACGGTAAAACGTTTCTTCGAAGCGGTAACTATCAGTATGGTGACATGTTGGAATTGATAAATAAAAATAAAACTATAAAATACGAAAATAAAATGAAATAAAATCATCATCTAAGGGTGGTGTCAGGGCGGATTCTGTTGACTCCCTTTCGCCATCTGTTTCTATTAGCTATCACTTTTGGCAGGTCTTCTACATGGCATCTAGTGTCCACAAAGAACTGATTAATGTAAGTCCTTGCTGGTCGGCCAACACTGGTGTGTCCATGCGTAGGAGTCCATAAGTGAACGTTGCTTATGAGTTCGTCCTTACTTCTCCAGCAGTGCCTAATATGTCTTGCTTGTCTTACTGGCTTTGTGAGATGGGAGGCAAGTGGCCATATAGCTGCTGGTTTGTGAGATGCTGCTTTCAGGATTTGTTCAGTTTAGTGTGCAGCATTATTGTCTAGTTTCCATCTGGCTTTTTCTCCTAGTGTTTCGTTAAAGTACAAATAGTGCAACAACACCATAGTACTGATATGGCTACTGCT
The DNA here is from genome assembly GCA_963585895.1 of Sepioteuthis lessoniana. Lineage (NCBI taxonomy): Eukaryota > Metazoa > Mollusca > Cephalopoda > Myopsida > Loliginidae > Sepioteuthis > Sepioteuthis lessoniana. The sequence goes on from OY757907.1 coordinate 135,644,979, forward strand.
TGAAGAAATTCCAATTTTATTTTAGTAAAGAGATCGAATTTCCATATAGTCGATAACCTTTCAATTATAGTCCATGCCTTTCCTAAGCGTATATTGGCATTCCTTTCGGTTGATGAGATATTGCTATCGAGGTATGTGATTTGGTTTACTAATTTCAGAGGGTTGCCAGTTAATGTGGAGATGACTCCATTTTGTTTAAAACCTTCAATACGAAAAAAGATTCTACAATTCTACTTCGGTCGAAAGTAGCCAATGAAATAATCTTTCAGTGCCAAAATAAGAAGTCATTTTTTTTTGGTGCGCTGTCTAGTTTTGTAGACATTCGAAGAATTACTTGGTGCCAAGGAACTATACCTCCAACCAATACTTGCTTTGTTGGGCTGAGTTCATTGCTTGGTGTCTGGAGAATGTCAAAGAGATCAAGCATTTTTTGAAGTTGTCATACATAAGTCGTGATTTGTGCGTATGTAACATTTCCACGTCCAAAAATACGACCAAGATATGAATAGACATATTCATACCGATACGGAAAACGTTCACAAATGTTCATAAACATATTGGAATCCGAAAAACACGAAATTGGTTCAGGTACGAAACTTTTATTCACCTTTTTGAGTTTAAAGGTTTTTCGACATGAGGAGAGAGAAAGAGACACAATTTCTTTCTATGCTGACTTTTCCATCTGAACCCCAGCACGTGCGGCACCCCCGCCGCAAACTACTGGTCTGACCTCGGCGAGCTCCAAAAATCGTCTACCTTCTTCTAGCGTCGAATCTCCACTCCAACTCACCCCAACCAACGCGCGGCGCCCGTAGCGCACAAAGTCGTCTGGCCTCGCCCAAATCTCAACTTTCTGGTTCGGAGTTTAAATCTCAACTTTACCAACGCGCGGGCATCCCGTAGATCCAAACTGGTCTCGTCTCGGTGAGCCCAAAAAATCAACTTGCCCCGTTTAATTCCGAAACTCAACTTACTCTTTTTTTTTTCAAATTCCCCAAATCATCAGCACTTCCGGGTATGACGTCATTCACGTCCCCGGTTCATTCCCTATCTGGGGTTTTTATTGTGACATCTCTGATTGTCACATCTGCCCCGCGCGCGCGTGAACACATACTGTCTTGGTGGGAGTTCAGTTAAATATCCAGTCTCTTTCGGTGCCTTGCTAGCTCACTAGAGGCAAGTGATTTGCCTACCTTCAGAAAAGAGCAGTCCACATGATATAACTTTCATAATATTAATTCATGGGCTAAATATTGATAAAAAAATTTAACAAGAGAAACCCAAAGACATGATTCGTCAGAAGTTCAGATCTTAATCCAATTGAGGATCTTCGGAAGATCATTGGCGATCAAAAATGATTTACAACAGCAACCGCAAGAGGAAATTGACAAAAAGACACATGAACGATGTGATAAATTAGTGAAGTCATTTACTCGTAGACATATAGCAGTCATTAAAAGTCATCACGTGCACGCCTATTGATATTATATATCATGTAATCGTAGATATCCAAAAGTAATTAAAAGTCATGACGCGGATACATCTTAAGATTGTGTATCATGTAATCGTATATATCCAAAAGTAATTAAAAATCATGGCATGTACAAATCTTAAGATTGTGTATCAACATTAAGTCAATTACTGTGTCAATTCAATTTCAATGTGCATTTATAATTTTTTTCTCTAATTTCAAACCATTTTGTAATAACCAGTTTTTGTTCCAAAACTTTCAAGTTTGTTTTTATCCTGTTAATTTCATATTGTGTAGAAGAATTATTTAAGAATATTTACTACAATATCTATCACTTTTAAATGTGTAAAATCAGAAGTTTTTGATCTTCTTCGAAAATAAATATGCAAAAGTAATTAAAAGTTACTTCCTAATATTAAGATTTAATATTAAGTTAAAAATGTTAATTATGATTTCGTTCTCTAATTAAGTTTAAGTTTTGTATTAATTTTTTTTGTCGTCGGTTCTTTCTTCGTGTAAATTTTACAAAGTGTAGAACGATCTTTTATGAATTGTTATAGCCATTCATATAATTCATATCCCCATGAAATCAATAGAATAATACATTTTTTTTAGCAACTTTCCTTTTTTTTAATATTGGACGCTACGATACATAAAACAAAACACTCACACACACACACACACACACACACACATTTACTTACATATATATCACAATCCAATCAATAAAGTTGTTTTATTTTACAACTTTTATTTTTTAATATGGAAAGCTACTATATGAATTACGTTTGCATAAAGTTTTTTTTCACCAAACCAAATGTCAATCATTTTAAATTTGCCAAACAAAGCAAAACTTTATTTATAGTTTTAAAATTTAAATCTTAGAGTATAGTTTTGACCCAAGAATTCATTCTATTTTCGACGTACAAAGAAAGTTAAAATGATTTGAATTATCCAGGCCACGACCTTTTGAATCATGTAAAATTTATTTACAATGAAAACATCCCTTTACAAGTTGAAGCGGGTGGCATAATGGCTAAAGTGCTGGACTGTGGCTTCGATTTAAGCGAATTCGAATTCCAGTCGCGCTATTACGTTCACATTATGACTAATGCCCTTGAGAAAGTATTGAATCCCCTTATCCTCTGAACTATGGGTTTCAGTAGTATCACAGTTCTTCTACAAGGATGGTTTTGGTATCAAATAACCCACGAAGGTTGATATACCATTAAACAAAGAAACCAAGCTTTTACTAACTGATTCAAATGGCATGTCAACACTTGATGGATTATTTTATGTCAAAGACAGGTAAACAATTATGGTCTCCATTTACCTTTTTGAATTTCAAAATAATTTTAAAAAATCTCAAATAGATCTATTTGACGCATAGATGAATTCCTACCAAGTACCAACATCCTGAATGAACCTGGGAGTAAAGGCAACCAAGAAGTGACCCCAGAGTGTGAGAATAGTAGCCTTACCATCCGATGCTACTAGCCGGTTTGCCTCTACAGCTTGAAACACAGCCTCAAAATCCACTGTTTTAGCTTTACCTGATCTTTGAGGGTCTTACAATATTTTGGGAATATGAGGCAGAAATCAGCATCTCCAAATGATTTCGTTGAGGTCTTGAAGGTAACGAACCACACCGAACTATAAGATACCGAGCTCACCTCGAGTGCTACTTGCCGAATTTGCTTCTCCAGCTTGGAGCATGGCCTCGAAATTCACTGACTTTGTCTGAGCGTCTAGATTCTTGCAACGCAAGCGAAATTTCTAAAACCATCTGGATACTGTATTGTGATCAACTGCGCTTTCACCTTTTGCGCAAAAATGTTTTTGGTTTGTTTCGCGGCGTTATGGCCTATTCCGAACTCATAAAACATAAGTTCCCAGGTTGGACTATGTCGCACGTTCCATTGGGTAGCTTTCACATTAGCCATGAAGTGAAACAATGCACAACGTGTCAGCACACCAACTACTACGATACTACCAACCACAACAGGTACCTCTCACGGCTTGGAATGCTTCGATCACGAGATATACGCGTTGCAAAGTAGCATGTAGCAAAATATTGTAACGGCCCAGTCGGCTTGGACTGTAGAATACACCGGCTGCATCTCTGCAGAGGGTTGGGACTTCCCCCAATGAATGTCCTGTATATGACATTAAGCAATCTGACGGTGAGGCTCCAGTAATGTTGGTGCTTTGGAAAATGCGGATTACCCCTTCTTTGTCATTGCTCTCACATCCACTTTGGCTAGGAGTGGTAGCACTTGATAGGGTCCTATCTATGGGTCAAATAGAACTGTTTGGCATTTAAACTGTGGGCAGACGGGTGACTGGAGCTAAAAAGAATTGTTTAATTATTTAACTGGGTATAAACAAATTGATGCTTAATTGAATTGTAAGTCATACATAGCTGTACTTGGAACGATTTAACTGTTAGTTGGTTGGTTGGGTTTAATGGCATATCAACCTCTATAGGTTATTTAATGCCAGAGCCTTTTTACACATATATATATGATTTGTAAACGCATATTTTTAGGTTGGCCATTTAACTGTGTGCAAAAGAATGAACTTAGGTTCGTTTAAAAAATGTTATCAACAGAATGCATTTACAAATTATATCTATTTAATATATATGCATGAAGAAGATTTGGCATTAAATAACCTACAATGGTTGATATGCCATAAAACCCAACCAAACCAAATCATATATATTTAATATATATGCATGAAGAGGATTTGGCATTAAATAACCTACAATGGTTGATATGCCATAAAACCCAACCAAACCAAATCATATCTATTTAATATACGTGCATGAAGAGGATTTGGCATTAAATAACCTACAATGGTTGATATGCCATAAAACCCAACCAAACCAAATCATACACATTTAATATATATGCATGAAGAGGATTTGGCATTAAATAACCTACAATGGTTGATATGCCATAAATCCCAACCAAACCAAATCATACACATTTAATATATATGCATAAAGAGGATTTGGCATTAAATAACCTACAATGGTTGATATGCCATAAAACCCAACCAAACCAAATCATACACATTTAATATATATGCATGAAGAGGATTTGGCATTAAATAACCTACAATGGTTGATATGCCATAAAACCCAACCCAACCAAATCCTATATATTTAATATATATGTATAAAGAGGATTTGGCATTAAATAACCTACAATGGTTGATATGCCATAAAACCCAACCAAACCAAATCATATCTATTTAATATATATGCATGAAGAGGATTTGGCATTAAATAACCTACAATGGTTGAAATACCATGAAACCAAACCAAAATATTTTAAAACTTTTGACTCACCCAAAATAAATTCATTTAAGAAAGATTGAAACTTTTATTGAAAATAGATTTTTAAAAGTCAGTATATGAGGCATCAAATTACTACTAATTTTTCATTAACGTGAAAATGACAAGATTTCTTTGTTTAATGACATATCAACCTCTGTGGATTATTTAATTCCAAAGCCATCCTTGTAGAAAAACACCAGTGTACCCATAGCTGGGGAGGGGGATTAATTGTGAAAAATGAAAAATTCTAGTAACTAAATAAGAAAAATGTAAATTTTCAAACAGTATTATCTCTTTTTGATAAATTAGACTGAAATTAATTTAATATCAAAATATTCAACAACTCCTTTTCCTTCGAAAGTTGATTAAAATTGAATCAACTTTTAAATAAGATTTAAATGGAAATTTCGTCATAGGTGTCAATTTGGCTAAAGTTTAACATCGACCACACTCACAATCGTTGTTAACAGTCTTATATACCACTGACGGCAATTGAAGACATGGTTTCTTTTTTGCACAGTCGGGCTGTAGAATACACCGGCTGAATCTCTGCAGAAGGGTGAGACATCTACAAAGAGTGTCCTGGATAGGACACTAAACTATTTGATAGTGAGGCTCCAGTTTTGGAGCTTTAGGAAATGTGTAGTACCCCTTCATTACTTCTAAGTCCACTCTGACGCGGAATGGTAATAGCTTTTAAGGTCCTATCTATGGGTCAAATAGAACTATTTAATCATCTACTATACTTGAAACCATTTAAACTGATTGCAAACAAATGATCAATATTAAATAGAATTATTAGTGTTAATCAGAAATACACAAACAATCTAACTATGTGTAAACAATAAATACCGATACTTGAAACCATTTAACTGTGTGCAAACAAATTATGATTTTACAGTTTGCACCGTCTGGGCTCTTATCTTACGCACGATACCAAATATAGTACCATAATTTGGTCGAGCACCAATTTTAATACTATCGCTTGGTCTGGTACCAAATGTGTTTCAAGATAGAAAAGATTGATAAAAAAAACTGTGTCTACTCTGTGTTTGAAAGATTCACTGATAGGGAATGACACAATCCACCCGGAACTTCTTCTGACGGTCGGGGTGATCCGTTGGAGCAAAGTTGCCTGGGTGTTGGCAACTCAAAAACAAGAACTCTCCATCAACAATTAACAATCATCTATTGTTGGATGTTCAGACTGCATACAGTGTGTATGTATATATATATATATATATATATATATATATATATATATATATATATATATATATATATATATATATGAGAGAGAGAGAGAGAAAATAGGTAAGGGTCTATGAACAGACACAAAAAGATACGCCCCCCCCAGCCCGACTGAAATCTCTGAACGCAAGCTGCTAGCTCACAAGTTTTTTGAATAATAAAATAATGTTTTTTGTCGGAAAAACAATTAACAGTTAAAAAAAATAAATGTTATTTCGATGTTCTATTCCCCCGTAAATACGAAGCAGAATGTCTCGGAATCTAGCCCCTTTCTTGCAGCAGTCAATCTAAGTCCACGGTCAGCCTTCCTCACTTAGACCCATTTACTGTTTTCAGTGCGTTACTTTAATTCTTATCTTCAGCTTGTTGGGACAACAGAGATGTGAGAGAATCTGGCTATTTCCGAATATGGTGCAAGGCTCTTTTTACAGGAGCTCCTACCTGCTTCGCAGCTAGCTTGTATCTGTTTCGATCTCAATTCCGTAACTGTCGCTTTTCAGCCAAAATTGACTTTATATAATTGTTTCTCTTATTTCTAAGTGGGCGTATCTCATCAACGGCCTTCTCCTTAATTAATCTTCAGTAATTGATTCCATTCACTGTTGCTTTCTGCAACCCCAAAAGTGAATCCTTGTGCCTGCCACCAGAGGGAGAAGTTGGCTGCCTCTATAAAAATTCCGCTACGTCTACTACAATGAGGGTGTTGCCTCCCTCCTACCATCTTGAGGTCTCTCTGTGCCCTTTTCTCAGCAGAGGGCGGTTCTCTCTCTCTCATCACGTGACCCATACGTCATGTTCACTTACTTCCAAAATTAAGTTAAAAATTTCCATTTCTCAAAGTTTAATTTACCCCCCCCCCCACCCACAAAACGACCTGCACCAGGCTAGTCTCTTCGTGACCCTAACTCCAGCTCTGCTATTATTTTGGTTAGCTGTCTCTCAGATGACTCAATAGATATGTAGCTTTTCTTTCTCTCTTTCTTTGGTTAGAAAAAACAATTTCATATGTTTTGTATTTTTTAGTTAACCAAAAATTAAACATTTCTGGCTTTTTTGAAAAACATTCTGTTTTTCCTATTCTTTATTTATTTCAAATAATTAAACAATATCTATTCTCGATTTGTTAACATACTGCCCCAATCTTCTAAAATCCATGTACTATGGTTATTTTTCTAAAATCTACACCGAATATCTTTTTTAAATTCTATTAAGCTAGACTTCGTAGCCCCAATCTACTCTGTTATAAAATAAACTCGTCTAAAAATATTACCTACAAGCTATTCGTTTTCCAAATCATAAGAACATTTGACATTAAATAGTCTGTAAGGGTTGATATGTCATAAAAGCCAACCAACCACAAGGCTTTCATAAGACAAAGTGAATTTCAAAGGCTTCAGGGGAAATTCGAACTCGCATAGCAGATTCTATTTTCTGTAATATATTGAGCTCTCTCTCTCTCACTCACACACACACACACGTGTTTTTGCTCTCTCTCTACATATATATATATGATAGACGGATATAGAAAGAAAGTTCATTTTTCATCTTTTGAGACTCTACGTCATCGTTCGACGTATCCATTTATCTCTGCCCATTGCAGACGAAACATTAAAAAAAAAAGTGCTTATATAATTATCTGTTGAGGAAACTTTGCGACATTAAGTTCTCAAAGACAACAGGAAAATACTCTTAAAAAAGTTCACCGGAACGAACGATACGCTTGTCAACAGATTGACAAAATTTGAAATTAAATCCATAAAATAAAATATCGAAACTGTTTTTGACAAAAAGCAACAAATTTTAAATTAAAAAAAAAAGTCAAGCTCATTAAGTGCTATTCTTTTCAGGTGTTCTAATCAACTGAATTATCAAAAACTAGACACTTGTAGAAATAGACTCAGCTGGATCTAGAGAGGTAGTATAGCTGTAGTAGTTATGGGAAACTGACAGGATTCAGCACAGGAATGATTCTCGAGTAACGAGAGCCAGGGTATCGCAGGAAAACACACAAATTCCAGAAAGACATCGTCTGCACATGAAATCTACGGGCGTTCGTTTATATTACAAGAACCAGACTGCCAACTACTGACAAGACTAGTGACTATTCAACGAATAATAGATTGTGGTACCTGTCATAACCACCGTTATTTAAGTGAAGGGAGGAACTACATATCATTTAGTTATCTCTAATCTTTGGCGTCTCCGTTTATATATGCATGTGGCTTTGGTAGAAGATCAGGAAAGGGTGGGAACTTGAAGAGATTGGACTCACTGGCACAACTCTACAGTAGGAACCTTTAAAGATGTTTAGTCTAATCAGCTATATGTTTGCTGTATTGTTCAGCAACGTGGATTTACGATCATATCAACGTTGAGCCTGGTCAGAACGTAAATGAACGCTTGGGAATTTCTCGTCTCGGAAGCCTCGCGTGTTGTAATGGTTAACGAGCTAGCCTATCAGCTTGGTTTTCACCGAATGCTACACAAAGCAAAGATTATTAAATGATTTCAACAACGTGGTTAAAAAGGCTGTGATCGTTTTGAACAAAGTAGAGGTATTTCTTATTTGGTATTATGACGAAAATCACGTGATCAACAAAAGTGACCAGTAAAACATTCACGCAGAGGGTTTTCATCTGTTGGCCGAGCGCACATCTCTGTACTAGCTGGTTGATTGGTTCCATGGCATGTCAACTCCTGTTGGGTTATTTTATGCTGAAGTCAGTTAAATAACTATGATCTACAATAATATCCGATACAAAAATACATCTTTACAATAATCTTAAACATTATTTATCAACAATATCAAGGTTTCAAGGACCAAAATATAAATGGAATTCAAAGTTATTTCAAACAATCTCAAACAAATCTATTTGACGTATAGATGGGACCCTAACAGTTTCGACCATTTCGAGTGGACCAGGGAGTAATTTGTTGCCAAGATATACCTCAAAACTTGAAGATGGTCGAAAAGAAGACCTCAAAGTAATAGATGATGCTTAAAACTCTGTCAGAGAGGATAATATTTCTTACAAAACTTTGCACAAGGCAGTAATAAATGGCTACTTGGAGGGGGATCGAAATAAATCAGCAAAACTAATCAGTTATGGTTCGCACCACTGGTCAATGTTTACACATGTTTAAAAATCAATAATGTCCGGCATATTGCTACAATATTACGTACGTAAGTTATAAAAATTCAAACTCGTTATCAGTGGACCACGTGATTGATTACCTTCTTAATCATTTTTCTACAGCAATTTTCATAAATTTAGATTCGTCTAGTCCAAGGCCACGGGAGTAGGACAGCCGGTTAAAATTCAGCTCATTAGACACCTACACTAACTTTGGTCTTATGATGGGTGCATGTATGCATGTTAGAAATGTTTTTGTAGAGGGTCGAATTTTGTTGACACTCGGTGATGATCAAGGCAACTTTGGTCAGAGGGAATAAAATCTTGATTATTTTTTTTCTACTTGACATTTAAAACAACTCGGTTTAGCCCAAGTTGTTATTTTAAAATATACAAAACAAAAGTTGAGTGAAATAAGAGAATATCTCCACATCAGCCCGGAAAATAATACGAGGTTTGTCTGGAAGGTATCTAGTCATTTTGAATGGCGGGTGAATCATTTACGATTCACTTTGAAAACTTGAAATTTCATCTCATAGATGTGGCCATTGCAATCACAATGAGCGAGTGTGAATAGATCAACGAGGTCTCGTACAATATTTGAGGGCAAAATATCGCATTGAATAAGACCAAAATTTTATTCTTTGCTTATCGTCATTGAAAGGAGGTGGGTGAGACCGTAGAAGAGATTAAACTTTGAAATCTTACCCGCTTTTGAACTTCTCTGAAAACAAAGACATTTTCATTTAAAGCTATCCTATCATTCTATTAAATAGTTATGAATAATTTCAATATTATTTCTCTTGGTGACCAGTGGAAATGATGTCTTCCACATTGCTGGCTACAAAGAGCTTTCATTTCCTTCTTAATTTCGACTATCTTCGTCTCGTTGGCTCGAATCACTTGACAATTTCATCTTTCCATCGTCATGGAGGTTTTACAATTGGTCGTTTCCGGTCTCTCGGATACAACTCAACAACTTCAGGGGTCCATCTGTTATTTATGAATCTTGTGACGTATCCAAACATGTGCTATATCAAACCTTATAAGTATCTGACGTGTTTACAAAATATAGGACTTAGGGGGCTACGGAAAACGCGACTGGACAAAAGAGAAAAAGACACTGGGATAAAACTATAGGGTTACAAAGGGCATACTTTGAAGAGGATTAAGGGGGGTCATTTTACGTTAAAAATGGCTGGATCAATTCCAGGCAGACAGCAATATATAAAAAGACGTCAATGCGGGCCATGAACTGTTTTATGACAATATCAAGAGATAAAATGATTATACAAATAAATGATAAATCAAAAGGAAGAATATGAAATATGAAAGTTTTTGTTTGAGCAAGTGAATGACTTTACTTAAAACAAAAGCAATGTTTTGTCAATGATGTAGTAATGTATTCGGTAGAAAGACGAAGGGAACAAAAAGTAGATCAGAATAAGAGAGGCTACAAAAGAACTTGGAAAGAAAAATTATGATCTCGTATAGTTTATGACTTCGAACAGCGTTATTCCAATTTTTTTCCTTACAATTGAACCCCTTTATATTCTTAGTCTTGCTACACCATTTCGGTCAATCTATTCTACAGCCTTCTTTATGTATAAAATAAAACGTATAAAATAATCAAGATAATAACTAGATCAGTTGGGCACCTCTGGTGGTGTAACGGTTAGCAAGCTAGACTAGCAGACCTACACGAGTGAGTTCGAGTCTCATTGGGCGCCCCGTTCATTCGGCCTTGTGCCACATCAAAGCAAAGCGCTTTGTAAATTACATAACTAGATCAGTTAATTTCAGAAATACGAGAGACTCGTTATTCACATTAAGGTTGAATGGTGGATTCATTTTTACTTTTACGTCTCCCTTTAAATATGAAATTTGTATTTTTCTTATAGTTTTCGACATATTTTAAATGATTCGAGTTTTAAAATAATCGAAAATTACTTGTTTTTTATTCACCCCACTCCAGCCATCAGTATAAGGAGACCCTGATGGCAACAAGGATTTCTCGGATTGGGAAACCATAGAAATAATTTACTAGCATTAAAGGTCCGATTCGAGTAAAGGTATAAGGTTGCGACTCTAGGGCGAAAACATCTTATTTTTCATTTTTTAAGAAGAAATTCTGTTGATTACAATTGATAATGATAATTATCAACAGAATTTGAAGAATCCGATGAAAAGAACGAAGTGGGGGGGAGGAGGGTTACGTAAAGTCACTTCTATCGACCTGCTGGCGCAGCACGATATACAATTATAGGGAGATTAAAATAGCTGCGTTTATGTAACCCTCTACCCGCCAAGAGGGTTATTCGGGTTTTGGTCCTTAGCTGGCGTAGCATGATCATTGGATTCCGGAAAATGCAAAAATTTTGTGTATTTCCCTCTTAAGTTGGGTTACTGCTTGATATTATTTCTCTAATATCTTATTTATGAGCAGAAATTTACGATTTCTGCGGGTCACCATAGTAAAGAAAAAAATTCGTATTGTCTCTTACTATGAAATAAAGAAAGAAAATTCAGGATTTGTCTTTCAGTGCAATTGGTGAGAGGATTGACTTTTATAAGTTGGTGGTGGGGTAATAAATCTCAGGGAGAGAGGATAAATACAGGTAGATAATTTGTCAAGTCCCTTGGCAAAGGTTAAACTTAATTCAAAATATTTAAAAATAAATGTACTTTAAGAAGAAGCTAACCGACTTCTATTCTAAAATGAAATTTTTTGTTTTTAAAATTTTGTGAGGTAATTACGAAGAAGCCATTCTTAGTTGAGAATTATTCAATGTTAAAATAACTTTATACAAGATTTAAAAATACTTTTTATGTTTATACATATCCTTAAAATTATTTGAAAACATGTTCATATATTTGTTGCAATCGCTTATTTCCAGTTTTTATTGACACAAAAAAGTCAGACATGCAAATTTAAAAAGAAATTTAAAATTATTTTTACAACGTTTAGAAAGCATTTCTAAACGTTTCAAATTCGATTTTTTAATTTTTTTAACATGACAAATTTGTTTGGCATAACATGACGTAAATTTAAGATATTTTTTCAACCACGGATCATAATGGAGGTTAATCTTATTGAAAAGAGAAGACATTCAAATTTAAGTGGAATAATATTGAATAAGTAGTTTTCGTCTGGTTAACTTTTAATAAAAAAATACAAAATGGAATCTTATGCGTTCATTAAATTGTATAAGATATTTTTTAACAGGTTTAATAATAGATTTAAAATAATTTTACACATTACCTGTTCTTTACATCGTTCGAAGTCCATTTGTAATTTCCGATATAATTCATGTGAACTCTCCTCTTTCATGAAATAGAAATGTGTAAGTTTTTCATTCTCCGGTATATGATGGTTAAAGGAGTTATAACGTTATTTATTATATATATATATATATATATATATATATATATTTCTTTTCAATAAAAATTAACCGCTAAATTAATATGATGACCTAATTTCTGTAGTTGATGCAGTTAGTTTTGCAGTCTAAACGATCAGGTTTGTTTAAGAGATTAAGATATAACAAATACTGAGAGTCAACATAAAACTTTCTCGATGAAATGTAGAAATATACATTAATTCAAATAGGCTTATAAATTAGTCAGCAGCATTTGAAGCTTTCATGGATAGGAAGATTATATTGCGCCAGTCTTTCGAGCAAAGAGGAGGTGCTTGGATGATATATCTGCATTCGAACCACACTAGTCTGGGATTAAAAACATTTTATAAAAAGAATAAAAGTGAGACAAGCAGATGTCTTCGAAAACACTTCAATAAAATGAAGTAATTGACATCATTTGAATGTACTGGCTTAAACAACTCCCTCACACACACACACACACACACACACATATATATATATATATATATATATATATATATATATAAATTGGCAGCATTTCTTCGTTAATACAAATTTCATTAAACATTATAGACATTTTATGTCTACATATTTTCTTCTGGATCCGTTCGAATTCCCGAATTACTTTTATCGTACTAGGGATACATACAACTATGGACAATACATAAATCAATTCAAGTAATACGGGAATTCGAACGGATCCAGAAGAAAATATGTAGACATAAAATGTCTATTATATTTAATGAAATTTGTATATATATATATATATATATATATATATAGACATTGGTAGGGCTTGTAGGGAACGAATAAATAAATAAAAAATTACATTTAAAAAAATAAATAAATAGATAAAAAGAAAATTATTAAATTTGAAGAAACTCCCAGAGGTCTCTAACGGAAAAGGAGATGACGCATGCGTAAAAGAAAAAAGGCATTCCTCTTGAAAAAGGAGACCATATTATCTTTGTCTTTCAGGCAGTGTCCGTCGAACCAACAACACCATTTTGCTGTCTGGTGTTTTGGGCACCACGCTACGTCTTGGGACGTAGCGTCGGTTAGTCCCTTCACCCAGTAAATAAAGGAAAGTATAGAAGAGATGTTTTCGTCTCTTATCTATTTCTATCTTTTCTTTTTGTATATTTCATTTGGGACTTTCTATGGGCAAGGCATTGCGCCGGCCAGTCAACGTGGGGTAAAATAATATAACCAAAATATGGAGTCAGATATCTACGGCAACACAACCTTGCCCTTAGCCCCTGACCTTCAAAGCCTTCAAACCCCACAGGCTGTAGCAGGAGATGATTGTTAGTGAAGAAACTGAACTTGTCGCCTTCTACGATGAGCTATCCTCTCTAGTGCGTAGCATTCCGAAACACAACGTGCTAGTCACTGGCGGAGATATGAATGCCCAAATCGGGAAAAACGGAAACAACAAATACAGCATACGCAATACGTCAAATAGAAATGGACAACATCTAACAGATTTCATGATAGAAAATAAATTAACATGCCTCAACACAAACTATCAAAAAAGGGAGGGAAAATTATGGACATACACATACGCGAACAATACTAAAGCACTGATAGACTGCGTCTTTATAAACAAGAAATGGAAAAATAGCGCAATGAATTGCAAGACATACTCCTCTTTCGAGGGTGTGTCCTCCGATCACCGAATAGTCACGGCAAATATACGACTAAGCCGACGAAAAAACGCCACACTAACAGCGACAACCAAACACTATGACTGAGCCCTTCTTAACGACAGAGATATTAGAGATAAATATGTATAAGAATTGAGAAACAGATCCGAGACACTACAAGAGAAGACAGAAAAAGGTACCCCAAATGACGAATATGGGAATTTCCTCAACGCACACCTCGAGGCAGCAGCGAAGTGTATTCCAACAAAACCTAGAACTAATTATAGAGTCCCATGGGAAACGTTAGCGGTTAGGGAAAAAAGTGCACTCGTGAAAACTGCCTCCAAAAGCTATAGGAAGAACCCAACAAACACAAATGCCCTAAAACTGAAAAAGGCACAAAATGAATTAGCAAGCATATATCTAAAAGAACAGACAGAATACATACAAAATCAGATAGATAAGATTAGAGACTCAGTGGAAGATAGGCAATCTAGGATAGCATGGCAAACAATAAACGAAGTGAATAGAAGGAAGACCACAGCCAAAGCAAAACTGAAAGTTACAAACCAACAAGAAAGAATAAAACTGAGGAAACAGCATTTCGAAAATCTACTTGGAAACCCACCGAAAGTTACCCATGAACCAATCACCAGAATTATTAGTAAGTAATTAGACATTAAACTAGGACCGTTCACTCAAGAAGAACTCGACTCGGTTCTTAGAAAAATTAAAAATAGGAAAGCTGCAGGGCTTGACGGGATTCCTCCTGAAGTATGGAAGACCAGACAATTCGACAACATACTGCTCCGACACTGCAACGCAGTCTATAACCAAAATCCGATAGACAGACGGATGAAGGGATGCATACACCCCTTCCCAAAAAAAGGTGACCTCGGATTAGCCAAGAACTACCGAGCTATAACACTTACATCCATAGCAGCCAAAATTTGCAATGCCCTACAACGAAACTGCATGGAACCCAAAATTGACAACATTCTTAGGAAAAACCAAAGTGGCTTCCGAAGAAATAGATCCATGACCTCACAAATATTAACCATCCGTAGAGTCCTTGAAGGCGTACGGGCAAAAAACCTACCGGCGACATTACTATTTGTCGACTTTACCAAGGCCTTCGATTCCATACACAGAAGGAAGATGGAAAAAATCCTACTAGCATATGACCTACCAAAAGAAACCGTAGCAGCAATAACAATTCTCTACAGAAGCACCAAAGTGAAAGTACGTTCACCGGATGGAGACACAGAATACTTCGACATTGTAGCAGGAGTACTACATGAGGACACGTTAGCCCCATACCTCTTTATCATCTGTCTAGACTACGTGCTTAGAACATCGATTGATAAAAATCAGAGAAAATGGCTTCGAGCTGACAAAGAAAGGAAGCAGAAGATACCCCGCAAAAACAATTACCGACGCCGACTACGCCGATGACATAGCGATTCTGGCAAATACACCCAACCAAGCCGAAACACTACTGCATAGTTTGGAACGAGCCGCTGCAGACATTGGCTTCCATGTCAATGCACACAAAACTGAATATATGTGCTTTAATCAAACAGGCGACATTTCCACACAAGACGGAACCTCTCTAAAACTGGTTGACAAATTCACTTACCTAGGAAGCAGTGTCTCATCAACCGAAAAAGACATTGACACGTGGCTAACGAAGGCATGGACAGCTATCGATAAGCTATCGATCATATGGAAGTCAGACTTGACCGATAAAATGAAACGCAGTTTCTTCCATGCAGCGGTCGTGTCGATACTGCTATATGGATGCACTACTTGGACGCTAACAAAACGACTGGAGAAAAAGCTAGACGGCAATTACACAAGAATGTTGCGAGCAATATTGAACAAGTCCTGGCGGCAACACCCCACAAGGCACCAACTCTGCGGCCACGTGCCTCCCATCACGAAAACTATCCAAGTTAGACGAACCAGGCATGCAGGACACTGCTGGAGAAGCAGGGACGAGCCCATAAGTGATGTACTCCTGTGGACCCCCACATATAGCCGAGCAAAAGCAGGACGACCAGCTCGAACATACATACAGCATCTGTATGAGGATATGGGATGTAGCCCTGAAGACCGGCCAGAGGCGATGACCGATAGGGAGAAGTGGAGTGAGAGGGTCAGGGATATCCGTGCTGACGGCACGACATGATGATGATATATATAAATACAAATCTCTTCGTGGACCTTCTTATTTTAAAATACATCCTTATTCTTTCTTTGGACCTACAACAACCATCTTTATATATATATATATATATATATTGAGCGAATATATATATATATATATTGAGCGTATATATATATATATATATATATATATATATTGAGCGAATATATATATATATATATATATATATATATATATATTGAGCGAATATATATATATATATATATATATTGAGCGAATATATATATATATATATATATATATATATTGAGCGAATATATATAAGTAAAGTAAGTAAAGTTGGCGACCATAGTCGAGGGTAACCCGAAGGCTCCCTTTTCGATAACTACTACACCAAGGTGTAGGGGGGCGCTACTCCTTCCCTGGATTACTCTACTTTACCCTTGATCCGTACCTTATAATGCTGAGTGTTAAGCAAGGAGGCATCAAGTACCATTTTTTGAGTCTTTGGTATGACTCGACCTGGGATTGAACCCAGGTCTCCCGGGCCATTGGCGAACACTCTAACCCCTAGGCCAATGAGCGAATATATATATATATATATATATATTGAGCGAATATATATATATATATATATATATATATTCGCTTAAAACCTTTCCGAGTCACATTCTATTCACAGCATTTATATTACAATTAATTGCAAATAATTAAATAAGAGAAGAGTATTTTATAATTAACATTTAACAGTCGTCTCTGTTGACAAATTATAATGTTCCGGGTAAGCACGAAAGCTGACCGCAGATAATTTCAGTTTGACAATTGAATTGGAAATACGTCATTCCTCTAAGTTGAAAGATTTTATTATCATTGCTCGAATAAAAGTTTGCTTACCATGTGCGAATTTTGTGGTTACGGTAGAGCATAAACGCAAAAATAATTTTTATAATTAATGTCGCTTTCCTATTATGTTATCATAGGCTTCTGTGTTATTTTTGCCTCGCCCTATATTTACCATATTATTTGTCATAATAACAATCTTAAGAATTTCATAAGAGGGAAAATAAATAAATAAATAAATAAAGCTTTTTGGAGTACGACAAGCAAAAAAGAAAGTATTTAATACATTCATGTTCAAGTATGTCGAATAGAATTTGTGACGATAAGCAGGCAACTGATAAATTTAACTGCAGATTAATAGTCACTTAGAAAAATAAATAAATGAAAAAAAAAAAAGACCCTCTAAAATAAAAACAGACAACACATTTTTATTTTCCGGAAGACATAAACAATGGTTTAAGATACTAGCCAGCTCATCCTTATTCCACGGTAAGGGTATATTTATTCTGGTACAAGATCGCACGTGTAGGGCTCTTAGTGAGGACATAACTCATTACGGTATTAATGATCTGTAAGACTAGTTTAATTGTCGCAAATGTGACTCGGTTGTTTATTAAACATAGCTTTATCTGGTACAAAGCCATAAGCATGGGGCACTGATTGACTGGTTGATTTTTACGGCATGTTTCGGAGTATTCTATGCCTACCGAATCGCATACATTGTACATTTATATTTTTATGCAATGTTTTCTTAGGAGTATTTTTGCGCTCAATTAAACGGTATTAAGTATTCCTATCTAATACAAATAATTTGCACACAGTTGTATGTTTCAATTATTCCTATCTAATACAAATAATTTATACACAATTATATGGGTTCTGTATAATAATTATAATCTGTTTGCATACAGTTATATGGTTTCATGTATTCCTATCTAATAGTAATAATTTCCAAATAGATCTACTTGATCTATAGATAGATATTGGTTGGTTGTTTGGGTTTTATGGCATATCAAACTTTGCAGGTTATTTAACGCCAAATCTATTTTTATGCAAATAGTCGGTTCTATTTCAAACAATTCAATTTAGCGTGAGTACACAGTTTAATTGTCAAAGACATTTCTATTTCAAGTTACTCAGTTTATTCAAACAGCTCGAATTCAGCTAATTCAGTTTAGTATTAGTACAGATTTTGTTTACACAAGGTTAGATATCAAAACAGTTCTATATTAAACAATTCAGTTTAGTGTAAGTACAGTTTCAAAGTCAAAAACTGTACCATTTCAAACAATTCAGCTTAGCATAAGCATTCAGTTTACATGTAAGTACAGTTATATTGTCAAAAACATTTCTATTTCAAGCTATTCAGTTTAGACAAACAGTTCTAATTGAAACAATCCAGTTTAGCACAAGTATGTACTTTAGTTCTATTTAACCCATAGATAGGGCCTTATCAAATGCTCTCATTCTGGGCCTGAATGGACCAGGGAGCAATGGCAATGAAGGTGTGCTCCACATTCCCCAAAGCTCCAGCATCAATGGAACCTCACCATCATATTGTTTAGTATCATATCCAGGACTCTCATTAGAGGAGGTTTTAAGCCTCTGCAGAGGTGCAATCGGTGTATTCTAGAACCCTAGCCGACTGAGCAATCTTTAAATAGAACCCTAACAAGTATTACTACTTCACGCCAGAGTGGGCCTGGGAGTAATGCCAATGAAAGAGTAATCAACATTCGTTAGAGCTCTAATTTCACTACCAAATTCAGTTTAGCGTCATACGCTAAGCCTAAGAGTTATCGGCATTGGAAATGGAATCAGCAGACCGAGTTCAAATCCTGGACTTTGTGATAACGCTCTTGAGAAAGGCATGAATCCATCTATCCCTTTTCCAGGCATCGGTAAAGCGTTGGGTAAACAGGGTTATTTAGCCTTGGTTTGGAAAGTAGTACATGAGAAGGAAAATTTTATCCGTTGCAGAGAGGTTGGGTAAATACATAACCAGGATACTCTAAGCCCTGCCGACAGGGTGGATATGGGATACTTAGTGCCGATAGAACTCACAACAACTGTCTGTGAGACAACATTTCTGAATGCCTCTTTTATAGGAGACGGCGGTCGACTGACGCCAATGCATGTTTGTTAAAATCTACCACGCCTCGAGTCGAAGGTTGTAAAATGTGGATGCGCACTGCTTGAACGAATCTTGTGTAATCTTTGAAATATTTTTGGATAATATGATCTGTTAGATGTAAATGTATAAACTCCGTTGGTATTTTTGTGGTCTGCCCTGTTGAATGAGCCTCGTGTGCGCACAGAGATTTGCTCAGGCGTATATTTTCTATTTTGAATGTTGATTTGAACAGCGTCCTAACTGGTTTCTAGTGTTGTGTTTCGCTTCAGGGTCAATCCCACCAATTTTGGATGTGGGCTGGCCTTTAACTGAATCCGTTTTTATACATTCTTTTAGTCCTCTCGCACTCAAAGGGGTAAGAAGGCGTTTTGGCTTTAAATACTAACACGCATAATACCGGTAAAATAGCAAGATTACTGTAAGTGGCGACGTATAAGTCGATCAGGCTAATCAGTCGACCTCAGGATTTTTAGCTCAAAATTCTGGGTTAGAACTATATCTGTTGTATAGGTCGACCCCTAAACATACAGTAGGTCATAGTTTGGTCAAAATTTAACCAGTAGGAATAAATGACGATAGGCTGTCCTAATCTATTGCGCTATCATGAAATTGTGTAGATAAACAATAAACCGAAGTTGTCAGAGATGCCGCCTGTGTGCTATAATATTTCGGTTAATGTTTACAGTAAATGTATCAACTGGTGAAAACAGTGTGTGATAAAACTTTACTATAATACATAATTTGTATTGCTGTTTTATTATTCTATTTTAATTTCTGTGTTAATTGTTTGAATATGTTTACCAAACACAAGTTTAAGTTGGAAATATGGCAGTCTGCTAGAAGAACAGTTAGTGGTGTATATCGGTTGTCAGGAGTATCGTTTCACTGGGTGATCACTTTGGGGTAAAGGTTTCGATTTTGGTCCAACCGTATAAGTCGACGCCTAGTTTTGTAGAGATTTTTTCATGCTTAAAAGGTCGACTTGTTCGATTTAATTTATGGTATTTATTGGTTTTAGACCGTTCACCAATGGTCCGGGAGACCAGGGTTCAATCCCAGGTCGAGTCATACCAAAGACACAAAAAATTGTTCTTGATGTCGCCTTGCTTAACACTCAGCACTAAAAGGTGAGGATCAAGGGTAAAGTGGAGCAATCCTAGGAATGGAGTAGCGCCCTCCCTTACATCTCGGTGTTGCAGCTATTGAAAAGGGAGCCTTCGGATCACCCTCGACTAAGGTCGCTAACTTTACTAATATATAGATTGGCAATTCTGTTTAGGATCAGAGTATCAATGTCCTGTGACAAGAGTCAAAGTATCGTTTTCCGACACTTTTGTCCGGGAATAGTGTAGTATCTGTGAGCTATGTGAAAAGCATTGTGTACTCACAATCTATAATAATAGAGTTTTAAAAAATTAATTAAACAAAAATAAACTTAGCACAAGGACATAAATACTGAGCACCCAATTTGAATTAAACTATAATAATAGTCTGCTGGCTTTGTTTTGTAATCATTGCAGTATTCAAGACGCTCTATACGCACACATACAATATATATATATATATATATATATATATATATATATATGAGGATCATTAAATAAGTTTCCAGACTTTTTTGTATGGTCACTTTTATTGATAGTACACACATGAAACTCTAGTCCCCTTCGAAGTAATCTCCTCCGGCTGCAATGCACTTGCACCGTTCCAACAACTTCTGGAAGGCCCCATGGAAGTCCTCTTGTGTGAGCATGTCAATGACCTTCGTCACAGCTTCTTTTATCTCCTCAATTGTTTCATAATGACAGCCTCTGAGCTTAGGAAATAACCAAAAGTCACAGGTCTGGACTACAGGGAGAATGAGGAACTGTCTTGATGCCCATCTTGGTCAAATAGTCTGTGACAAGGATGGAGTTGTGGACTGGTGAATTGTCCTGGTGGAAATGCCAGTGACCCGATTTGAAGAGTGCTGGCCTCTTCCCAAGGAATCTCTTCCTGAACTCCCTAAAAATCTCAACATAGTAACCCTAACCCTAACCCTTTGGCCAATCAACTCTGGTGTATTGACTCCCTTACTCCTCCCACACCTCTCATCATCCCTCACAGACTGCGTGCCTTCCTTGAATCTCTTATGCCACTCAAAAACTGATGCTCGATTCATGCAAGATGCCCCGAAAGCAGTCTGAAGCATTCCATACGCTTCTGTAACATTTTTCCATATTTAAAACAGAATTTTATTGCATATCGTTCTTCTAAAGTGTCCTCACGTCCAGATTGCATTTTTGAAATTCACCAGCTGTGACAATCAGGCTTTGGTAGGATGTATTCCAATTGCTGCTGTAGCTTATCATTTGAACCTGAAATCATAAAAATTGATCAGTCATCTCATAAGACATATAGCAATAACATACTGAATTGTCAAGAGTCTACGATAATTTAAATGCTTGTACAAAAAAAATCTGAAAACTTATTGAAGGCACCACGTATATACATATGATAAAAATAAGTGGAAAAGTGGATAAATCAAACTCTTACAACGGGTTTAAGGGTAATATTTCATTCTTTATTAACAGAACTTCACTGGACTCTATGAAGTCTGATAAAGTTCTTCTGTTAACAAAGAACGAAATATTACCATTAAACCCGTTGTAAGTGTTTGATTTATCCACTTTTCCGCTTATTTTTATCATCTTGTCAGATTCACCAAAATCTACCATTTCTCCACATATATAGATATATACATACATATAAATACACACACACACACACACACACACATATATATATATATACACATTGATAGATTAAAAAGAACCCCTAAGCTCACACTTTCAATGATTGCTGATTGAATGATTTTAATGGCATGTCAACTCATCTGAGCTTAGTTTATGCCAAAAGGTTAGTGAATCGCATTCATTTTACGTTTATTTTTATATTTTTGAGAAGTTATTTCTAAAGAGAATTTATTTCTTTTGACGTTATCGTCTGGGATTATTTTTTCATAAATGGTTCAGTTGAGGTTTGCCTGATTTGTTTAATGGCATATCAATTCCTCTTGGGTTATTTAATGTTGGAATTTCATTTATTTGTAAATGTTTCATTGCAATCATAATTATATTTTCCATGTTTCCTAGTACGTCTTTTTATTTTTTTTATAAATTCTTTGCACAGTTCACAGTTATTTTATTATCTCTAGTATTCTTATTTAATTCTAATAATTTATACTAGATTATATGGATTCAAGTAATTGTTTCTATTCAATAATAATCATTTATTTTTATACAGTTGGATTCAAGCAACTAATAATAATACTTTGTAAACAATTATGTAACATTACGGACGGGCGCTGTCGTCAATCAGTGAAGGTGTCACGAGACTAGCGCCTGCGGGCAGAATGACCTGCAAAGTTAAACGTGATTTTAAAATAATCACGTGTTTCACTGGTGACATTGAACATTCGAGGATCTTCGAATTTGTTCTCCAAAATCTCTATATAGGAAAACGAGCAACGAGATTTTGGGAGAGTTGAAGGCAGTTGTCGAAACGGGTGCGTTAAAGGTTCCCCAGTCTGCTACGACCTATCTGTCAGGCGTGTGTCAAACAGCCAGCTTTCACCCACACCCCGTCACCACCAAGAGGAAGGGAGAAGAAGGACGAAACTAAAATGAACTTTTCAAGTTGCAGCGATCATAGCTGAATAATAAACGACTGCTATATTTTCTTCCCTTACCTTCGAGTTTGAGTATTTCTTTTTCTGCGGACTTCTTTCTTTACAGCACAAAACGTTGGTCCTATGGTACAATTATAGCTTCAACTAACTTTACTTAATACAAATAATTTGCACGCAAATGGTTTCAAATATTCCCACCTTATATTAATTGTTATATGGTCTCTTGTAATAATTTCTATTTAATAATGATCATTTTATTGTACAGAGTTATATGGTTTTAAGTAACTACAACTATCAATTATAATCTTAATTACAGTTTAAAGTAAAACTTTGTAATACAACTAATTTACTCACTTATATGGTATGAAGTATTTCTAATGGAAAAAGTTTCAAATAGATCTATTTGACTCAGAAATGAGGCTATAACAGGTACTGTCACTCCAGGTCAGAGTAAATCTCAGATTAGTGGTCATGAAGTGATCCTCCACACTCCCCAAAGCTCCAGAACTGGGGCTTCATTGATAGATGCAATTTAGTGTCATATACAGGACACCCACTTTTTTGGACGAGGTCTTACGCCTCTGCAGAGGATGCAAACATGGTTTCACACCTTCAAGTTTAACAACACTTACCTGCAGATCAAAATTTTGTCAAACAAAATTTTGAGTGTATGAACTTTTATTTTTGAATTTTTCTTTTTAATATTGTTGTATCGTATCTCCGATTTTTTTGTTGTTAAGCGCTATTTTATCTTCAATTTTTACCATTGCCGTTTTAGTTTTTTTTGTTTTTAAACGAATCGTAATTCTACTTATTTTTAAGTAATTAATATCTCATCTGCTGAAAGCGATGTCAACATACGTATCGGGAAGACATGGACTGTAACCGTGTCGGTACTATTGTATGGATGCATACTGACAATAACGAAACGCCTGAAGAAATATCTAGATGGAAACTAAAAAAGGATGCTACGTGTTGTTTTGAACAAATCCTGGAAGCAGTACCCCACAAAACAGCAGCTATACGATCAATTATTTTCGTATTGTTTTAAACAAAACTGAGCCATCTCCACATTAAATAACAAGCCTCTGAAATTAGTTGACCAAATCAAAACCTTAGTAGCAATATCACATCTACAGAAAGTAATGTCCATGTAAGCATAGGAAAGGCATAGACTGCTATTGAAAGGTTATCAGCCATATGGAAATTTAATCTCTCTAATGAAATAAAATGGGAATTCCACCCGAGCTGTGGCCGTATCAGCACACTGTATGGCTGCTTCATTTGGACTTTAACAAAACGCTTAGAGAAAAGCTCAATGGGAATTACATAAGAATTCTGCGCCCGATTCTGAACAAATCCTGAAGGCAGCGCTCCACAAAACGGCAGCTATATGGCCACTTACCTCCTATCTTATAAACCATCAAAGTAAGATAAAAAAAACCATGCTGGGCATTGCTAAAGAAGTAAGGACGAATAGTCAACTTTCTTTTATGGACTTATACACATGGACACAACATGTTGGCTGGCCAGCAAAGACTTACACCAGCTCTATGCGTACATTAAATGCAATCTAAAGGAACTACCAGGAGCGATGGACGACAGAGGCGAATGGCGAGAGAGAAAGCCAAGGGACTCTGAGCTACCATCAAGACTTGATAATGATGGTATATATATATATATATATAGGATTTAATAAATAAGGGTAATTTAGGGGGGAAAAGCCAAATAATTTTTTTCAGATTTTTTCCCCGACATGTAAACTTTGTTTTGTTTGGAATTGGTTTATCGCAAATTTTAATCTCGCAAAAATATCTATTTTCAAGCTATTGAAAGTAGCGCCAAATCAAACAGAGTGTTCCAGGCTTGAACAGAGGTCTGTCATCAAATTCCTATGGCTGAGAAGTACAAACCATGTGAAATTTACTGAAAAGTGTGTGATCGTTACAAATTAACTAAACATGACTTTGCTACTACAAGCCTGAGTCAAAAAGACGGGGGAGATACACTGACTCACCATAAAAAAAGTTTCGGACGTAGTAGTTTTTAAAGAATGTCATGCTGATACTTTTCTGGGATATAAAAAGACTAATCACAATTGATCTCCTTGAAAAGTAGTAAGTTGGCGACTGAAGTCGAAAGCAACCAGAAGGCCCCCTTTTCAGAAGCTACTACACCGAGGTTTAGGGGAGGGCGCTACTCCTTTCCCTGGATTGCACCACTTTACCCTTGATACGTACCTTATATTGCTGAGTGTTAACTAAGGAGGTATCAAGTACCATTTTAAAAGTCTTTGGTATGATACGACCTGGGATTGAACCTAGATTTCCCGTACCATTGGCGAACACTCTATCCACTAGGGTGATTACTTTTATCTTTGAAAAAGTTACTTTAAACAGTGCTTCATATTCCCAACTTCTTCAGCCATATTTCACCTTATTTATTGATTGACCCAGACATTTTCTGCCTATACCCACACACTCATACAGATATGCTCACACTCGCATACATATATATTCATATAGACTCGCTCACACCTATATGCACATTTCTTATTGTACCTAAATAAGCCCACCCAAGGTTAGAAGAGCCTATAATGTCATAATTATACAATACTCCATAAAGTATTTTTTAATGTTTGAATCACTGACAGTTTGTTTATGTTTTGCATTTGTTGCTCACAGCAGTTCAGATATAAGAGATGCTCTTCTTAAGGGGTTGTTTTGGGTAACTGAGTCATCCTGTCCCCATATAAAATAAATAATTTTCTTGAAAATGGTGCATTTACAAACTGCTTCTTATTAACAACTTATGCAAAATTCACCTTATTGGATGATCTCTCTCTCTCTCTCTCTATATATATATATATATATAATACCAGTCAGTATTTGGCTAACCTCAAAAATCTTTACTTCTCACCTTAAAGTGTTATTTTTTATGAAACAAGTTAAGCACCTCAATGGTTTTATTTATCATACTTAATACAAATCTTCCTAAGCCACATTGGATACAAATTAAACCAAAAAATACAAAAAAAACTCTTAATTTTTCATATATCGAAATGACCCCCTTTGACTGCAATCACTGCTTCACTAATTCTCGGCACTCTTTTTGTCAAAGAGTGACGGTATAATAAACATGGTTCTGCCCTGCCTTCTTGATAGAGTTGCCAAAGGTGAATTGAATTTGAAAGTTGTTTAGTTCTGACTTTTTGGTCAAGTTCATCCCACACTTGATCAATGGGATTTAAGTCCGTCGATTGCGCCGACCAAGACATCAGCTTAAAGACATGCTGTTCCACTTTGCTTTTAATGTACCTCTAGCAGTGTTTAATTGTATGTTTTGGGTGATTATCTTGCATGAGTATAAACCCACAAACCTCGTTCCAGATGGGATCGCATGATGCTGCAGTATGCTGTGATAGCCGGTCAGATTCAATTTGCCCTTCACTTGGTGCAAATCCCCGGCTTTGCAATTGGCCACCCCCAACTCAATAACAAACGTTTTACGGTTGCAGTTCTTTCACCAGTTTTTTGCCGCACATAGACCCTCCTATCTGAGCTAAAGATTTCGAACTTTGATTCTTCAGTCCAAAGGAATTTATTCTACTGCTCTTTTGTCAAGTTTTTGTGTGTTTTGGCCTCCTAGAACCTTTTGAAATTGTTTTGCTTCCTCAACTGGCTTCTTGATAACAATTCTGTCATATAGGCCAGTTTCACAGAGTCTTCTCCTCATAGTGAATGATGACACATTTTTTACGACATTAGTTCAGTTGTGTAGTAATGTTGGGAGCAGTCAGCCTTCTGTCACGCAAGCTGGTTGCTCGGGTGAATTTGTCCTCAGCTGTTGTTGGTTTACCAGCTTTACTTTTGGTTTTGTTTTGTCCTGTTTCCTGATGTCACCTAACAGTATAATTCTCTGTAGTTCTGGGAATTAAGAAAAAATCTGACCTAGTCGGCTGGGGCTGTAGAATACACCAACAGCTACCCTGCAGAGGGGTAAGACCACCCCCAACGACTGTTCTGGATATTATACAAAACAATCTGATGGTGAGGTTCCAGTAATGCGGGAGCTTTGGGGAATGCGGAGTACCCTTTCATTGCCATCGCTCCCAGGTCCACTCTGGCCAGGAGTGGTAGCACCTGATAAGGGTCCTATCTATGGGTTAAATTGAACTAAACCGTGGTTTCTTGAGTTTACTGTTATTGCCTTTAAACTGCGTATTTATGCTAAACTGAATTGTTTAAAATAGAACTGTTTTGACATTTAAACTGCGTACTTATGCTAAACTGAATTATCTGAAATAAGACTGTTTTGACATTTAACTGTGTGTATTGCTCAGTCGGCTGGGCCTATAGAATTCACCGACTGCGCCTCTGCAGAGGGGTAAGAGCTCCCCCCCATGAGAGTCCTGGATATGACACTAAACAATCTGATGGTGAAGTTCCAGTGATGCTAGGGCTTTGGGGAATGCGGAGTACCCCTTCATTGCTATTGCTCCCAGGTCCACGTTGGCCCGGAATGGTAGTACCTGATAGAGCCCTATCTATGGGTTAAATAGAACTAACTGCATACTTATGCTAAAATGAATTATTTCAATTAGAACCGTTTGACTAAACCGAATAGCTTGAAATAGAAATGTTTTTGATAATTAAGCTGTGTACTTACATTTAAACTGCGTGTTTATGCTAAACTGAATTGTTAGAAATGGAGCTGTTTTTGACTTTGAAACTGCGTGCTTATGCTAAACTGAATTGTTATATATAGAACTGTTTTGACAATTAACTGTGCTTTAAACAAAATATGTACTTATACTAAAAGTAATTAGTTGAATTAGAACTGTTTGAATAAACTGAGTAACTTGAAATAGAAATGTTTTTGACAATTAAACTGTGTACTCACGCTAAACTGAATTGTTTGAAATAGAACTGATTATTTGCATAAAAATGGATTTGGCGTTAAATAACCTGCAAAGGTTGATATGCCATAAAACTCAAACAACCAACCAACTAAAAAAATCTCTGCTTGAATATACTTCTTTTTTTAAAAAGAAGTATATTCAAGCAGAGATTTTAATGATCTCTTGTTTTTGTTCAAGTATCCGGTTATACTAAGGTCAAAGTTAGCGAGAAAACCTGTATTTAGTATAATAAATAAAAACATTGTCGTTATTAACCTGCTTTATTAAAAATAACACTTAGCATGAGAAATAAAAATTTTTGAGAGGTGCCAAGTACTTTTGACTGGTAGTGTATATACATATATATCTATTTTGTAAACTATCTCAATTAAAACTCTCTCTCTCTCTCTCTCTCTCTCTCTCTCTCACACACACACACACACATATATATATAGTGTTTCATATTTCATATTTCCCACGCCTGTCTCAGTTCACTTTTATTGTCCATGTCAAGATTTCGAGGTTTAGTTTTCTCGGTTAGGATGCCTTTTCTGGCGCAATACAATCTTACTTGCACTCTTATAATCTAATCTGTAAGCAAAGTTTAAGAAATATCGTAAAGAAAGCTGTCTTTATAGACATTTACTGAGATTTACATATTTTATGAGAGGTCAGGGTTCAAACCCAGGTAAAAGCTAGGATTCTAAATGTTCATTTTCTACTTAGGCAAAATATTCACGAAGGAAAGATTAAATATGAAACAAGCTTGCTCTTTCTACTTACATTTTTTGTCAAACTAAGTTAAGATTTATCTCTGTAACTACTAAGCTTAGTAGCTGAAGTAGGCATTTCAAAATAATACATTAATCTCTACCCTTAATCTCTCAATATTGCAGTCTTGTGCCAGACTAAGATAAATTGTCTATTATCTATAATCATTGGGGGAGAGGCAATATAAGGAAGAATTGATGGCTACAAATTTTGAATAAACAATGAATGACAGCAAACATGACAGGTATATAAAAAAGATGTACTTGCTGTTTTATTTTACGAACGTTGTTTACCTTTATTCTGCAACATACTGCAAAGTGGTTTAGGCGGTTACATTTTCTGTAGGTTTTTCCCTTTAGCCGGACACTGGTCATAGTCATCTTGTCTGCTATATTGACGTCACATTTTCTGACTATTTTTCGTTTAGTGTAGGTTTTTAAGTTTTAACCCGGTTCATTTGAATTTCATTAACATGTCTTAGGCCTATCTACTATTTGAGCAGTGATTTGCGCCCAACCACGAGCCATTTTTAGGCTTTATAAACTTTAAAATTTGTAGCAAGGTGTAAAAGTTCCGATAGTCCCTTGTCTTGGAATCCAATTAAAAACCTATTCTTTATTTCTTCGTTTTTATTAGCGAAGTTAAAACGTTCACTAAGTTCATATAATGCGCTTGAAAATGATATGGATTCTCCGAGGTGTTGTGTTCTTGAATGGAACTTAGCCTTTTCATGAGTAACGTTTTTCTTTGGAATAAAGTGAGTTTCGAATTTCGCTCATATCTTTTCAAAGTTATTCACGTGTTATTTCTTTTAAAATGTATTTTTTTTGTATACCTTTTATTCTCTCAGGCCAGTAAAGTTGTTGATTGGAACTGGTCAAGTCTCAAGCAATTGGATGTGAATCGAAGTCTCTCGAATCTTCAGCGCCATATGGTACATTCTAACAGATCAAAGATGTGAGGGGGGGTATAGCTTGAACACTTTTTTTTCGTCTTTGACTGACACTTCTGTTGTTTTAATGACTTTTCTGGGTTCATAACGGCTTCGCTATGTATAACTCAGAGATTCTTGAATTCAGCTTAACTGTTTATTAATCTGTCTCAAAGAAGGGTTGTTATAGATAACATAAGTTATTGTAAAACACATACATATGTGGATTAAATTATGGATTTTGTTTGAAAATCTAGGGAGAGTAGAAAACGTGACGATCACTTGAGGAAGATCGGAAGAAATTGCGACAAAGTAAATAAAACAAAAATTTCCTCAACATAGAGCATTGATAATCAACCTGAGATCACTAATCGTTATTAGTAAATTTCCAGTTCTATCCTCACTATGGCCCTGTGCCAGACAAAGCAAGGTTAATTGCGTTCCCAATTGGAAAAGCCGTGTTCCAAGATGGGCATACGACGCTTGTGAATCAATTATGCGTTTATTTTATGGTTGAGAAGTGTTGTGTCCTTAAAAGGAATACAATCAGACAAGGTTGTACTCGAGTGGAAAGGGGCAGTCAACACGTTCGTAGATTAAAGAAAAGGTTTTATTGCAAGAGATATACAGTAAGACGGAGAGGGAATAGACATATATTTGTCTCTTCCTCCCACCAGACAGGACTTGACACAAGGTCAAATAACCCGAAGTTCGGATTATAGTGGGGGTTAGGGGAAGGGAAGGTCGGAGCCGCACCGAGGCCCGAGCCCTGCTCGTCTATGTTGGTCATCAGCTCACTTGGTGCAATGAGAGCCGATGCGCCAAGCTGGACATGGACTCAAACATAGGTCCAGGGACGGATGCCAGATTATAGCTTTAACTGGACCACAGGGTCCATTTCCATAGAAAGGTGTCAAAGGTGTCAATAATGCAGCTCGCTCACCCGCAGCCGATAACCTTTCAGCCTCGTGTCTGCCTTAGATGGACAATGCCCCATCCGACACGAATGCCAGCCGGGTGGGAGCAAAGCCAACAGTAAATTAATGCAGTCGGCCTTATTCCCAGAGCCAGACAGGTATATTGCCGTGCTCACTATATATATAGTCACTGATATAGTCAGTCAACATAATATATATATATATATATATATATATATATATATATAGAGAGAGAGAGAGAGAGAGAGAGGGAGGGGGGCAATTCCATTACAACAAGAAGTTTGGACCCCACACGTATCTTTTTAAGCCTCTTAAAAGACGACGGCAAAATGGAACCAGACGGGGCACTACTGGATAGGATGACACTAACAACAACTTGCAAAAAAAAGGACTTTTTTATATTTTCCTTACAAGATAATATATTCTACTTTCCCAATTCATAATAAATGTTGAAGATTTTGTTGTATCTTTCGTCAGTGTTTTATCTTCCATTGTGAATTCCACAATCATCAGAAATAATACCGAGAAAGAAAATCCTCCACATATACTCGGAATCCAAATGTAACACACTTCTGGTTGAAAGAATTTGATGAATCCTAGAAAGATGCACACAGCCATCTACAGCCAAATAGTCACCTTTGTATTAAATACTTCTACAGACTTTTTCAGTAGCAGCTTTATCTTGATCTGTCTTGATGAAATTTGATATAAACAAGAAAAAAAGTGGATCGGACATCATTTTAGTTGTAAAAATACCTCATCTCAAAAATTCAAACCAAAACACACTTATCCTTACTCAGATATTTATTTTAAACTTGAACCAGACTTAATTATGCTCTGTGCATATCTACCCATTAAAACTAGTACCAATTGCTACATGAGAAGATCAGTAAGTCTCTGCATAGAATCAAAAGCCATTGAAGATGTTATTAGCACTGACTTCAGTACAGGATATCCGATAGAATGTCATTTGCCGACCAAGTCAGCAGTGATAATGTTGGTTGGGTGAAACTTCAAAGTCATAAATAATTACGTAAAAAGAATTATGACATTCGGGCCAGGCAACACGAATATTATTCATATTTAGAGTTCGTTATGTCAATGAAAGGGACAGTTATCTTCAACGCCAGAATTTGGCATTCGAAAAACGCATTCAAATTATTAAACAATAGATGCATAAAAATATTCATTACGTTTTGAGTAGTCTGGCACAAACCTATAATAAAGGAGCGACCTTTGATAATCGAACTGGCTTGATAATATCATAACCTGTCAAAATTGCTTGTTAAGAATCTTTTAGTATAATAGATATTTACTTATAGTCCCGAAAATAAACAAAATAGAATAAGTGAATGCGGGAAGATTATATCACGTGGTGTAATGGTTATCGTCGTAGGAAATGGACACGACGACACGAGTTCAAATCCTGGACGAGACTGCATTTCACATAGCACAAATACCCTTGAGAAAGGTATGAATCCAATTATTCTCCCTCCAGCTATGGGTTAATAGTAAGGCAGACTAGGTACTTCAGCCTTGGTGAGGCAACTAGTCTAGGAGAAGGAAAACACTGAATTGAAACCTGTTAAACTCCGCTTAAAAATTGACCTTGTGTCATATCCTGCCCGAGCGGAGGGGTTGGGTAAATATGTATATCACGCCAATCATTAAGTGGGGAAGATCTGCCTGCGTTGAAAATCGCAAAAACAAATTCACCGAATGCAGGACAAACAGATAGTAAGATTATGTGGACACAACACAAATCAACATTTAAAAATCTTTCACTTTCTTGTCGATTTGAATATTGGACAATAGTGCCGAATGGAAATGCACACCGCATATATCAAGTTTAGTTTCTTTGTTCAATGGCATATGAACCTTCCGGGGGTTATTTAATGCTAAAGCTATCCTTTTAGAAGGACAGTTGTAGTACTATTTAATCTATAGCATGGGGGATAAAAGGGTTCATGCCTTTCCTAAGAGTATTAGTCCGAAAATGAACGTTATAGCATGACTGGAATTCGAACTCACTTACCACGAAGTCACAGTCCAACCCACCTCGGAATTTCCCCGACCTTTTAACCTTAAAAAATATGAAGCTGAAAGATCATGATATGTTAAATTTGCATTAGTTGATTGGCTGGCTTGGAAGTAGTAGTCTTATACGGCGAGTATAGCCCAAAACCTGGATTTTAATGAACTTTTGGGGGTTGTCTTATACACCCAGTGGTCTTATACGTCGAAGAATTCGGTAACTATCTAACCAATATATATATATATATATATATATATATATATATATATATATATATATATATATATATATATGTGTGTGTGTGTGTGTGTGTGTGTGTGTGTATGTAAATACAAGCTAAACAAATGTAAGTCTCACATGCTCCATAAATGGAAAAGTTTCATCAGACGATTGTTTTTCTTAAGAAAACAAATGAAATTACTTATAGAGTAAACCAATAAGATTCAATTGTTAAAGTTTTTATTGTGGCCAACATTCGGTCACTGAGATTTATCCAACGTCTTTTTAAACGCGTGTTTCTAATCATATATATATATATATATACATACCTTCAAGAAAAAAAAAACAAAATTCGGTCACTTTAGGATTATAAATTACCATGTTAGGTCTGACGAAGTACAGTTAAATTTTTTTTGGGAGATATTGATCCATATTAAAGCTCTTAGCAGGATGGAAATAAATCTATAACTCTAATGGTTTTTTCTTGAAAGAATATTTGCTGTGATATCATTTACATTGAGCTCTTTACCAGGAATATTTAGATATTCGAATTTTCAATAATTTAATTGTCCTGACGGATTTTTTACCTACTCCGGACTGGGTTGAAGAATACACACACACACACACACACACACACACACACACACACACACACACACACACACACACACACACACACATATATATATATATTCAGTGAGCGAAAGCATTGACGTACAAATGCGGGCAGAAATTTTTTTTAATATATACATAAATTAGTTAATAATGATCGGTTTCGGCGTTTGACCATCATCAGAAAATATACATTTCATAACTGTATACATTCTAAGATGAAACAGTATCTTGATGCCACGGGATTGACTTCACACGTGAATGAAACTTGGACTTCAAAACTCAACAATTTAAACAACAGACTTAGCATGGGCTTATAGTCTCCATTTTTGTTTTTTTCGAAAATTTCCATTATCTGGAAAACCAGTGTAACAGAGAATTAATTTCTAAATAATGAATTTTTAAAGACATTTTAATAAGTATTTGAGGGTCAGAATATAATGTTTTTAGGTAGTTGAGTTAATTGACGAGTTCATCTGTGGTAAGTATTTCAAGGTGTAATATCTATGAAGATAGTTGCGTATACGAGGTGTGTCTGCAAAGAAATGGGACTGCTTCTATGCACTGACGGAAGGATTCTTCTGAAATGCTTCTCAGTTCCATCGTTACGGCCATCTTGATGGTCTCCACGTCTTCACAACAGGACCTCTTGCTAATTCTTTTGAGGTTGGTGAAAAGAAAAGTCATGCGGTGCAAGATCAGGTGAATAGGAAGGTTATTCCAATACAGCAATGTCCCTCACAGCCAGGAACTGACGGATGCTCAGCACACTCAGTCCTTTTACTTTTCAGACATGCCCAAATCTTTTGTGATAATCTTCTAAACATTGTCCAGCTGACTTGCGATCTTTTGAATAGTCAATTGATGATCGCAATACAACAACTGCTTTTCCTACTTGACATTGCCCTCAGTCTGACTTGTTGAAGGCCTCCCGCTCCTGGAGTCTTCTTTCACCTCCGTTTGAATCTCTCGTGTTATCTCTATACATTTTTGAAGTATTTCAAGTGCTTGTGACAGTTTTCCTAAAGAGACTAAAAATTTTAGATTTGTTCTTTCCTCAGAACTCATTGCTGAACAATCTGAGAAAGAGGAGGTGCAAACAAAAGTATGTGAAAAAGATTCAATGGTTGAAGAAAGCTAAGATTACAGTTATATACTTCCAAAATATTATCAAGAGAGGGATAAACAGATTATGTTATCATTTAACATAGATGATAACACAATCAACATATCCATCTTTCGTCCATAGATCACACAGTACACACAGTCCCGTTACTTTTCAGACCTCGTATATTAATCTGCAGGGTACGTTCATATCGTATATCTGTCAGAGTTCGAGTTCTACATAAAATAGTGTCACTAAAACAACCACGCTTCTCACCTCGAACAAGCTTTTGCATGGCCTACTGTATAAAAGAATGATTCTAATCTTTTCTTTTTAAAAATCACTTAAAAAAAGAAAAACCGATATTTCAAAAATAAGATAGAAAAAATCGAGATCTATGTTTACAGTATTGTTTTTTAAAATATATGTTTTTCTTTTTTTTTCTATTGTAATAAGTAAATGAATTGATGAGAGTTTGAATAATTATTCACAAATGCTCACACCTTGATTGTCTCGCGAACCGGCAATGTTAGCTTTATTGTAAATCAAACCACCCACCGAAAAAGTTAATTTTTTCTGATAAAAAAGAAATATAATATATTTACTTTAAAAAGTAAACGTATCTTCAATTCTTCCATTTTTGTTTGTTATTGCAAACTTATATTTCATTTATTTTTATTGACTTCCCATTTAATTAAGAAAATCGTAAGACGAACTTGGGTATCATCTTGTTTGGTCAGCCATTCTAGGAGAAGGTTAAATCTAAATTTAACTTTCCAGTCATATCGTATCCCAGCATCAAAAGTATAGCGCATTAATCCTCATATCTTATACACTTTGGGGTTGAACTGAGAAAAAAGATGATTTAATATATATATATATATATATATACGTAGTGACTGCCACTTGTTAACAGAAGAAAGCCATTTCCACAATGACGCAAAAAGCGCATGTGGCTCCTCAGACCTACCACATATGTGACTAGCAAAAGAATTATCTTTGGCATTGACGTTAACCCCGAGCATTCTCATATAACTTGTAAGACCTCATGCAAACCCACATACTTTGTTTTTTTTCTTTTTTTATCATTTATTTACAATAGACCACTCCTTTGTTTACACCGAGCGTAGCGTACGGAAGACGGATATGACGTCATTCTTGAACTCAGCTATCCTCGAAAAGCTTAAGAAATTAAAAAAATATTTCGAATAAACATTTAATCTTATTATTTTCCTGACATGGGTATGCATTTACCCCCCATCACCCCACCATGAGCAGGATATGATATTAGCTCAACTGATTTGAACTCAGAGTTTTCCTTTGCCTAAACTGGTTGCCTTACCATGCCTAAATAATCCAGTTTGGTTTCGTATTTACTCGTAGCTAGAGCAAGAATAACTGGATGCACGGCTTTACCAAGTGTTTTAACGTGGAATGCAAGTAACCTCGCCCGGGATTTGAACTTGGCTCGCTGTGAGCATTTCCTACGATGATAACCGTTATGCTACATTACTTGGAAGCGTTATGCTACGTTACTAGGGAGCGTTATGCTACGTTACTTGGAAGCGTAGAATTAACCCTGGATAATATTATTTACAAATATTGGAACAGTGAGGCAGAAGGAGAGAGACATATCACCAAACAACAGTCTTAGCATTGTTTAAAATCTTTTCAGGGATTACCTTAACAATTTTTGAGAGTTACGTTGAAAATCGAGGAAAAAATGGCTGAGCCTTTGTTGTACGAACGAACCGACTGACATTCAGGGAATTATAATAAAATTCTTAGTGCTGAGAGTTCAAGTTCTATCTTCATGGATGATCCATGCCTATAGCCTATATTAGACTAATCAAGGTTTATTATGTAATCCTTTGTATGAGTCGCGTCTCCCAAGATGGTTATACGACGCCTTCATATCAAGTGTGTGTTTATTTTATTGATGAAATCTGAGAAATTCATACCTTTCTGGTGACAACAAGATTTCTAGATATAAATTTAGAAGACTGCGGTTCTTTTATCAACCATTTATTTAGAAGCATTGGCATTGGATAATCCTTCGATATAGCCGATCAGAAATATGGCTTTAACAATGAATTATGACAACCTTTTACCATTGAAACATAAAAAGATAAATTTTATACAGTAATAAATTCGTAATTATTTTGCAATATTCTTAGCATTTCACCCTGGAGATAAATGAATACAACAATTAAACTCACAACGGAGGCTGACATAAAACTAAAAACGCACTATTTATATGAATAACTGGCGGTACCTCATCGTCTGCTATTTTATTAACAGGTAGTGGTGCTCTTTGTCAGCTATTTTATTGTTATCTTCTACAGATGCTTGTGGAAGATAAGAAATTAAAAAAAAAAAGAGACAAAGTGAAAATCTCCCCCCCTCTCTCTCTCCCATTAAAATATTTAACACGAGATTGTCATAATGACAACTACAATCTTAAATACAGGTTGGTTGGTTTGGTTTCTTTTGTTGAATGTCATATCAACCTTTGAGGGTTTTTTTTAATGTCATATTCATCCTTATAGAAGAACAGTAGCAGTATTATTTGATCCATAGCTGAAGGAGGCAAAGGTATAAAAAGCTTCATACATTTCCCGAGGGTATTAATCCGTAAATGAACGTAAAAGCGCGACTTGAGTTCTAACTCACAACGATGTAACAGTCCAGCATATAAGTCACACACTAGATACAAGAACTACCCCTCGTATAAACAGGAGGCGTGACAAAAGTAATAGAACAGACAATAACAGCATAATAGGAAATAAATATATATATATATATATATATATATATATATATATATATATATATATATATATATATATTTAAAACGGCTTATTTCGTTGAAGTTGGGGCTTAGTGGTTAATACGCTGGACAGCGTCATTGAGTTCAAACTTCATTCGCGCTATTATGTTCACTTTCGGACTAATACCTTGAGAAAGGCATGAAACTTCTTATCCCCCAAGGTATGGGTTACGTTGTACCATTACTGTTATTCTGGAAGGATGGATTTTGCATTTAATAACTCAAGAAGGTTGATATGCCATTAAACCAAAGAAAGCAAAACAAATCTTATTCTGTCAAGGGAAATTTTGCAACTTTTTTCTCTTAATCCCCCAATCATCAACAGTGAATGGATAGATAAGAAAGTAAGCGATATCGATCGATATGTAAAAGGTATTGAATACCAGGTAAAAGGTTCCAGTTAAAAGATAATATAGAGTGAACACAAAAGACATTGCTGTTAGGTGAGCACGATCTTAGACTTCACTGCCCTCTAGCGGTGAGAAGGATATACAGATAATCTACTGGAGAGAAAATGAATATTATCAGTTAATTTATGTGATACTCTCATATTTATAAACATACGCCAATAAATTTTAATGTTATGTCTTCTAGAAACCGAGGAGAGTTTTTGAGCTCATCCTTATGTAAGGGTTATTATAGGTAATATATTAGTAATATATATGATATGAATCTGTAGTAATGAAATAGGGTGTGAGCGTAGTGAGCCTCTGGTGCTGTAATGGTTTGCAAGCTCGACAAGCAAACCTACACGAGTGAGCTCAAGTCTCATTGGATGCCCTTTTCATATGGCCTTGTGCCACATCTAAGCAAAAAGCTTAGTAAATTACCCCTTTTGTTAAGCCTCTTAGCCGTACTACGCGAGGCGAATTCACTCGTTTATTAAAAATGTGGATCATTAACGTTCATACCAAATGTTGCATTTGTGTTCGTCAGACTTGTGTATTATTTGACATTTGTATGAATTCAATTCAGTTTTTGTACAAAAAATATTGTTATCATCAGTTGAATTCACAGACGAAGATTTGGGTAATGATTCTATGATAGCTGGCAGGGCCCCATAGAGTTGTAATAAGTTCTTCCAGAGCAGGTGCAGAAATTATGTCAATCGGAGAGTTCAGAATTTACTTTCTCTGTTAATTGTAATTGAATATAATTTGTTAACTTATTTTGCTGATAGGTGTGTGGAAACAATTTTAGTTTGAGAATTGAGATTTTAAAAAAAATATTGCGCGCATTACCATTCTCACCCATTAAACCAACAGGGTCTTTGCATAGTCCAACAAG
This sequence comes from Sepioteuthis lessoniana, assembly GCA_963585895.1. Classification (NCBI taxonomy): domain Eukaryota; kingdom Metazoa; phylum Mollusca; class Cephalopoda; order Myopsida; family Loliginidae; genus Sepioteuthis; species Sepioteuthis lessoniana. The sequence goes on from OY757907.1 coordinate 135,683,649, forward strand.
CAGAACAGTGGTTCATAGCTGGTAGATTTTCTTTTGGAGCCTTCTTGTCAGCTGGACAAACGGAATCTAGAGTTCTGCAGCCTAAAAACGATGTAATTGTTGACAAAGCTAATTCGAATAGATCTTGTAATGATCGACCTCGAGGCGCAAGTAATGTGACGGTTATCGTCGCGGGAAGCGGACACGGCACACGGTGTTCAAACGCTAAAACTCACAGGAATTGTATGAATGCAGCAACTATTCTCCTTTCAGCTATGGTGGCCCAGTCGGCTGGGGCTGCAGAATACACCAACTGCATCTCTGCAGAGGGGTAGGACTCTCCCAACGAATAACCTGGATATGACACTAAACAATCCAATGGTGAGGCTCTAGTAATGCTCGAGCTTTGGGGAATGCAGAGTACTCTTTTATTGCCATCGCTCCCAGGCCCACTCTGGCCCGGAGCGGTAGCATCTGACAGGGTCCTATCTATGGGTCAAATAGAACTAAACTGTGTTCTTATGCTAAACTGATATGTTTAAAATAGAACAGTTTTTGACATTTAAACTGTGTGCTTATGTTAAACTGAATTGCTTGAAATAGAATTGTTTTTTGACATGTAACTGAGTGTAAATAGAAAACTGTACTTATGCTAAACTGAATTAATTGAAATAGAACTGTTTATATGTATTAGGCATTAAATAAACTACAATGGTTGGTATATAATAAAACCCAACCAACCAACCAACCAACCAACCAACAAATCCAGCTATGGGTAAATACAACAGACTGAACTCTTTGGTCTTGGGATGGCTATCGGTCTGGAATGAAAACTCTGGATTAAAACCTCTAAAGCTCCGCTTAAAATTATCATGTGTCATATTCTGCTCGAATGGAGGGGCTGAGTAAATACATATCCTGAGGAATTGGAACTTTCACTGAACAGGACTTCTTATGCAATACCTAACAATTGAGAAGTTCTTGTATATCTGTATATTATTTGCGTAAATATGCACTAGTCTGATTTCAGTCTGGTTCTGATAACTCCTCTGATGACACTGCTGCCAAGCCTTTTAGCCTTTGCCGTTCGTTTGGACAAACTCAGCAGCATGGAGAAGAGAGATGTGCTGCATGGGCAAGGTTGTCTGTCTTCCATACAATCTTAACCTGGCCCGTGTCTAGGAATTAAGATTTTCCAGGTGCAAATCTATGGTCTTTCGAAAATACCAGATGTCCCAGGTAGTAATGATCTGTGAAACTAGTTTGCTAACCATTACCCGTAGCGAAGTTATTTACAGAGCATAGTTTACTTTGGGCATAAGGTCACGAATATCGGGTGCCCAGTGAGGATCGAAAGCACTCTCAAGTAGTAATGTTTTGCAAGATTATCCATTAGATGTTGATGTGTCGCCCATGACGCTTCTACGTCAAACGCAGGTGTCTATGTACGACACGTTAATACTTTGGGTTTCCGTTATGATCGTGGTCCATGATGATATTGATGCTTCTATTTTGGAAGGAGTGAAAGATTCTAATTAGCATTTCATGGTTATCTCCGTTATATTGAGAATTTAAAAAATGACCGTCAGTGCGTAGATTCCTCGCCCAGAATTATTCAGTTACGAATTGGATTAGAAATTACTTTATTCTGTTAGAACATTCTAAATGTGTTGCTCTAATGAAAATCTCAATATTATATGTCGGTTTTGTTGGGCTAGATACACACGCCCCACCGCCACAAACAAGGACTTTAGTCTCACACACACACACACACACACACACACACACACACACACACACACACACACACACAATTCATTCATAAATAGGTACTTCACTAAGCCTATGGTGAAAAAGAGTTTATTTCATCTGACAAATTTTTATTTTTCAACATAAACACCTTCCTAGTCAATACACTTAAGCTTATACTTCTCCAGAAATTGTATAGATAACACATTATACTGTGAAAACCTTCGATCAAAATTCAAATAAAAAGAACTATGGACTAAGTAATCTACTTCATTATATATATAACTCAAAGACGAGCTCATAAGTGATGTACTCCTATGGACCCCCACATATGGCCAAGCAAAAGCAGGACGACCAGCTCGAACTTACATACAGCAGCTATGTGAGGACACAGGATATAACCCTGAAGACCTGCCAGAGGCGATGGATGATAGGGAGAAGTGGCGAGAGAGGGTCAGGGATATCCGTGCTGGCGGCACGACATGATGATGATGATGATGATATATATAACTAAAGAAATTCATCTTACAAGGAGCTAACATGTTTCTCTGTAAAGGTTGAGTTTAGACAATGAAGATATTATACGACCTGCTAAAGGCCTTGTTAGTTCACGCAGTTGAGTTTGAATGAGAATGAAGGAAATAAAGTTGTAAATATGCCAAAACAGTCTCATTTTTTTTAATAAGTGCTTACTTCCCATTTGAGTTCTGAATGAAGCCTTTGTTGAACTGAAGAAAATCTTTTTTACGATACTACATTTCAGACAATCAATGCTTTTATTTAATAAAATAAAAATACATGCACTTACCTCATTGATGAATGTTGTCTGAATTTTAATTTTGGGTAAATATTGATTATGTTTCATTCACTCTGATGATTTCGTGGAGTCCGAATCAGTCTTTAATGGCTGCCTTCCGTTGACAAGTTAACCACGCAGACTGTTTGCTGGGTTAGCGAGTTCAAGTCTCACTGGATGCCCTACTATTGTGTCAATCTAAGTCTTATAAATACTTTCGTATGTTTAAAAAGTTCTACAACGGCATCATTTGTCTCTGTTCGAGGTAAAAGTCAGAAAATTGAACGCTGATTTTCAAAGAAATGTTATGTAATTAATATCGGTATAATACGATTTTCTTTCCACAGTCTCCCAATGTAGCTTTGTTCCTGACTTAGTGACGCCAGATTCGTCCTATAGCAATTTACTAAGCTTTTTGCTTAAATTTGGCACAAGGACGAATGAATAGGGCACCCAATGAAACTCGAACTCACTCCTGAAGGTTAACTAGTCTAGCTTGCTAACTATTACGCTACCCAAGATCCCCACCAGATTCGTTCAATAACAATGCCGGACATCTGAATCAAATTTAAATTGAAATAATTGTAATTCCCATGTAAATATATAAAATCGGATAACATATAATTACGAGAGAAATCATCGAAATTTACATTTGAACAGGGTTTTCCGTGTTACATTTTGGCAAATTTGCATAGACTAACAAACACAGTTAATATTGATAATTTTCACACGATGCCAGCGATCACTATTCGATCCCAGATAAAAGTCAGCATTTCAAATAGTAATTATTCAAGTTTTCGGGCCTTCCAAATACCATTTTCCACCAGTTTGGTTCTGTGTTAGATTTTGGAAAATTTTTAAAGTAATTTTTAGTATAAAAACTGATTGGCAAGTTTTATGGAGAGATTTGATACGTGTCGCAGGTAGTTGCGTGTTTTCGAACAGTGATCATACCAAGATTATTTCCGAGACAAGGAGACATATTTTCCCCCAATGCTATTTCAAAACATTTATTCCTGTGCCACATTAAGCTGAGTAAATATCAATATATCTTATTTGATAACATATAAGATTCTCAATCAATTTACTAATGATGTAAAAAAAGAATGTTCAATGGTACATCGAATGTTACAAGAATTTCATCCAAGTTTAAAAGTTTCAGGTTTTTATTACAAATTTACGAAATTCTAATATTTGAGAAACAGTGGGTCTTATATACCATCAAATGTAGTAATTATGAAGATTAGCTTCGTATGTTACGGGGCTATTGCTGAAGGGGAGCAATTGAGGATCAAACTCACTAAAATAGTAATGGTCTTCGTGTTACTGACCGTATTACATAAAACGGCCATTACACTGCGTATGTAGTAATTTACTAAACGTTTTGTTCAGATGTGCCACTAGGCCGTATGAATGGAGCACCAAATGTGACTTGAACTCACTCATAAAGGTTTGTTAGTCCAGCTTGTTAACCATTACACCACTCGTGGTGCCCACACTGCGTACGTATTTAATGGTATATAATACCCTTCTCATTTCATTAGGGAATATTAGGAAAAGATTTTGGATGGTAATCTGATGTTACTGCATCTTCATTCATTTTTCTTATTCGTTTAAAACTTGTTTCTTTTCATGCATTTCGTATAAAATGATGAAATTCTAATATCTGTGGAAATACGAGGTGCATACGATAAGTTTCCAGATTTTTTTCGTGTGGGCATTTAAAATTGTCGTAGATTCTTGAAAATTCAGTATGTTATTGCTATACATCTTATGAGATGACTGACCAATTTTTATGATTTCAGGTTCAAGTGAACAGCTATAGCAGGAATTGGAATACACCCTACTAAAGCCTGATTGTCACAGCTGGTGAATTTCAAAAATGTAATCTGACTCTTTAGAAGAACGATATGCAATAAAATTCTGTTTTAAACTTAAAAAAAAGCCACAGAAACGTATGGAATG
>OY757907.1:135688337-135793337 GCA_963585895.1 Sepioteuthis lessoniana
AGACCACAGCATAGTAAAGACCGGTTATAATGCTCAGAAGAGTCCAGAAGACCGGGGAGACAGTTATATGGTTTCAAGTACTCCTTTCAAATACAACTAATTTTCAAACAGGTCTATTTGACCAATAGAAGGGACTCTATCAGAGTTGACCTGGGAATAATGGCAATAAAAGCCTAAAGCTGGTTCCTCATAACTTTGGTCGAAGGAGTATCATCTGTCTACAGAAAATGCAGTCAGCGTATTCTTAACTTCAGCGAAAGGGTGATTTGGAGAGCAGTATTATGTGGAATAGAGGAAAGCGAAGGAAGTTATTGCACCAGTTATCCTATAATCCTACTTCACCAATAATCCAATTATCCTACTTCCGTAGCTATCCTATAATCCAACAATCATATCCCAAAACCACTAGAATTTATATCTATAATGTAAGAACAATGCTTTGAGTTTCAAGTTGGAAATTAATTTCAAAGCAACAATCTTGGAACCGTTGAACTCTGTAATGGCAAAGAACGGACCAGATATCAATTGAGATTGAGGTCTAGAAAATGGTGAGGGTTTCGATACCAACAGAGAAAATTATCTTACAATATTACCAAGCGGGTCTCCACGTTGAATCCACAAGGCAAATGAAAAACTTACATCCACACGAAAGAGAGAAATGCTGCTGGATTTTAAGATTAGGAAGGGCATAATGACAATTGGAAAGATTCGTTTAAGGCAGATGAAATGGACGATTGTTTTTGATGGTTTACAAGTGACCAAGTTGTTGTATAGCCATATACATATATACATAATACAAATATAAGCGGAAACATAGTCAACAATAATGACGAACTTCAATGAACGAACAAACACACTTCTTTATAAAAATATAATCTCTCACACTTTATTCACGAAAGGGTTGATGTTGGTTGTGTGTGAGAGATGAGCTGGAGACGGGAAGAGACTGTTATTTTGACCCCAAGTTCTTCTTCAACCATAGCAGCACTTCTTTCCCATCTTGGCTGGGTTGCTCAACTGTGGGTCACTGAGGGCCCAAAGCCCTCTGTTTGCCGTTGACTCTCAATTCGGCATCTTGTCTCCAACTGGCTCGAACCGCCTTGGGCACCTGGTTATATAATTGTCAGACATCCACCTGCTTCCGCTGTTCTTCCGCTTATTTATACAAGTGCATCTCTTGATTTACGGCTCGGTCGATGGTCAGTATGTTACAAAGTGACTTACTAGACAGGAATAGAAACGAAAAGAACTCGTATAAAGGTGATCTTTTCAGTGAAAAGATGAAGAAAAGAATTACCTGCTGATCTATCGCAAGAAACAATGTTTTATCCATCACTTAACTTCTATCACAATATCCTAGTATAATCGTTCTGGTTTATGATCAATTGTAGTTAAAAAAAACCATTTACTGTACATATTTTATAAATAAATAACATTACAGTGCAAACGGTAATAAAAATAGAATATATATATATATATATATACGTGGTGAATTCAATAGATTCCCAGACTTTTTTGGTACATGCATTTAAAATTGTCATAGACACTTGTAAATTCAGTATCTTATTGCTATACATCTTATGAGATGACTGACCAATTTTTATGATTTCAGCTTCAAATGAACAGCTACAGCAGCAATTGGAATACACCCGACTAAAGTCTGATTGTCACAGCCGGTTAATTTCAAAATGCAATCTGGACGTGAAGACACTTTAGAAGAACGATATGCAATAAAATTCTATTTAAAATGCCACAGAAACGTATGGAATGCTTCAGATTGCTTTTCGACCATCTTTCATGAATCGATCATCGGCTTTTGAGTGACATAAGAGATTCAAGGAAGGCAGGGAGTTTGTGAGCGATGATGAGAGGTGTGGGAGGAGTAAGGAAGTCAATACACCAGAGTTGATTGGCCAAAGGTTATGGGTTAGGGTTAGGGTTACTATGTTGAGGTTTTAAGGGAGTTCAGCAAGAGATTCCGTCGGAAGAGGCCAGCACTCTTCAAATCGGGTCAGTGGAATTTTCAACAGGACAATGCACCAGTCCACAACTTCATTCTTGTCCTAGACTATTTGACCAACATGGGCATCAAGACAGTTCCTCACCTTCCCTATAGTCCAGACCTTCCCTGTGATTTTTGGTTATTCCCTAAGCTCAGAGGCTGTCCTTATGAGACAATTGAGGAGATTAAAGAGGCTGTGACGAAGGTCATTGACACGCTCACATAAGAGGACTGCCATGGGGCCTTCCAGAAGTTATTGGAACGGTACAACAAGAGCATTGCAGCTGGAGGAGATTACTTCGAAGGGTACTAGAGTTTCATGTGTGTACTATCAATAAAAGTCCCCATACGAAAAAGTCTGGAAACTTATTTAATGATTCTCGTATATATATATATATATATATATATATATATATATAAAGATTGTTGTTGAAGGTCCAAAGAAAGAATTAGGATATATTTTAAATAGGAAGATCCACGAAGAGATTTGTATTTTTTTAATTTATTCGTTTCGTTCTTACATACGTGTTATATATATGTATGTTACCAGCTTGTTGCTCTTGTCAGAGAACATGTATGGCACAAGGTCTTTTTAAGGTGCTCATTGAGACTTGAACTCACTCTTGTTTCCAGTATAAGTGACCCTTGGTTGGTCAAACTGGTTTATATAGGGGTCGTTGTTCCTGTTGATACTAAACGTGGATTCAGGAATCTAATGATAGGTAGATTTGAAGGGAGTGAGATAGATAAATAGATTGATAGATTTCAGTTTCTTTGTTTTAATGGCATATCAACCTTCATGAGTTATTTAATGCTAAAGCCACCCATGTAGAAGAACAGTAGTGTTTCTATTTAACCCATAACTGAAGAATAAAAAAGTTTATACTTTTCCTTAGGATATTATTTCGAAAGTGAATGTAATAGCGCAGCTTGTGTTTGAACCCGCTTACTGCGACATCACAGTTCAGCATGTTAGTCACTAAACTCCTAGGACTCCTCCTTACATTGTAATGGACTGAGATAGATAGATAGATAGATAGATAGATTATAAGAAGTTAGTTACATTCATATCTATTTACAAAGATTAATTAATTTTCCTTGATTAATCCTACATGGGACATTAGCTATGTACTAATTAGAAAATCCTTGTCTCTACTTCTATTTATAAATTTTTTTTAAAAAAACGATCTAAAACAAAAGAACAAAATGGCTGCAATGACGTCATTACTAACATAAATGAGTTAAGAAAAAAAACGCATCTTCCATTTCCGGTAAACAAATTAATCTTGGTCATAATTAAGTCCAGCAGGTTTTGTGTTGGCGGTCAAGAAACACCACTGTGCAAACAAGATGGCTACAACTCACACTAACCAATAAATCGATATGTTTGATCGATTTCGAAAATAAAACCGACAACTTTTCCCTTTTACCAAACATATCCTGCAAATGGCTCAGAGCCAAAAATAAAATGTCAAGAACTTTTTTTAATGTTCGAATAATTAAAATAAAACACAGGAAATTGGACGAACTCTGTGTGGTGGATTTTAAAACAGAAATAGGATTTTAGTCTCCTCTCCTGTTAATGGTGTCTTCAGATTATAATTAGTCTTTCTTAAATAAAACTTTCCTGGCGTGAAATCAAAAGGAAGGAAGTATTTAAGGAAAATATAACAAAAATCCTTTTTCAGTGATCGATACTGATAAAGTTAATAGATGTCTCTTGGTTATCGATATAAGAATGATAAGGAATAAGATATTTATGTTACTTGCGTGATCCATATTTTAGGCGTATATTAGTGTACTGGCTAACCTCAATCATGGACGTTAAAAGAGAATGAAATAATTAGAAATTGGAAATATATTTCCTAAAAAAAACAAAAAATAAACTATATTGTTATTTCAAATGAAAAAGATATCCGAGGAATACGTAGTCACTCATATGACACACACATATATATATATATATATATATATATATATATATATATATATATATATATATTGGTAATATTCGGTCAAGTTAAACCAGAGTTTGGAGTAATTCCCTCAGGACAAGAAAATCATCTGAAAATACAAGATGGAAATAGATTTATAATCCTGAATTAACCGGTCTTTGGTTTTTTTCTTAAAGATATATATATATATATATATATATATATATATATTAGAGGCAACTAGAAATAAATCCGACGTTATATAAATATCATCATCATCATCATATCGTGCTGGCAGCACGGATATCCCTGACCCTCTCTCGCCACTCCTCCCTATCGTTCATCGCCCTAGGTAGGTCTTCAGGACAACATTCTGTATACTCACATAGCTGCTGAATGTACGTTCGAGCTGGTCGTCCTGCTTTTGCGCGGCCATGTGTGGGGATCCATAAGAGTACATCTCTTATGAGTTCATCTCTGCTTCTCCAGCAGTGTCCTGCATGTCTGGTTCGTCTAACTTGAATAGTTTTCGTGATAGAGGGCAGGTGGCCGTACAGTTGGTGTCTTGTGGGGTGTTGCTGCCAGGACTTGTTGAGGATTGCACGCAGCATTCTTGTGTAATTGCCATCTAGTTTCTTCTCCAGCCGTTTTGTTAGCGTCCATGTAGTGCATCCATATAGCAGTATCGATGTGACCGCTGCCTGGAAGAAACTGCGTTTCATTTTATCGGTTAGGTCTGATTTCCATATAATCGATAGCCTATTGATAGCTGTCCATGCTTTCGTTAACCTGGTTTCGATGTCCTTTTCGGTTGATTCGACACTGCTTCCTAGGTACGTGAATTTGTCTACTAGTTTAAGTGGGGTTCCTTCTAGAGTGGAGATGTCCCCCGTTTGGTTATAGCACATATATTCCGTTTTGTGTGCATTAACATGGAAGCCTATGCTTGCTGCTGCTCGTTCCAAACTATGCAGAAGTGTTTCGGCTTGGTCAGGTGTATTTGCCAGTATCGCTATGTCATCGGCGTAGTCGGCGTCGGTAATTGTTGTTGCGGGGTATCTTCTGCTTCTTCTCTTCGTCAGTTCGAAGCCATTCTCTTTGATTTTGTCAATCGATGTTCTAAGTACGTAGTCTAGACAAATGATAAAGAGGTACGGGGCCAGTGTGTCCACTTGTAGTACTCCTGCTACAATGTCAAAGTATTCTGTGTCTCCATCCTGTGATCGTACTTTTACTTTAGTGTTTCTATAGAGAATCGTTACTGCCGCTACGGTTTCTTTGGGTATGCCGTACGCTAGTAGGATTTGTTCCATCTTTCCTCTGTGAATGGAATCGAAAGCCTTGGTAAAGTCGACAAATATTAATGTCGCTTGTAGGTTCTTTGCCCGTACACCTTCAAGGATTCTGCGGATGGTTAATATTTGTGAGGTCGTGGATCTATTTCTTCGGAAGCCATTTTGGTTTTTTCTAAGTATGTTGTCGATTTTGGGTTCTATTCGGTTTCGTAGTAGGGCATTGTAGATTTTGGCAGCTATGGATGTAAGTGTTATGCCTCGGTAGTTTTTGGCTAATCCGAGGTCCCTCTTTTTAGGGAAGGGGAGTATGCATCCCTTCATCCATCTATCTATCGGATTTTGATTGTATACTGCGTTGCAGTGGCGGAGCAGTATGTCGTCGAATTGTCTGGTCTTCCATACTTCCGGGGGAATTTCGTCCAGCCCTGCAGCTTTCCTATTTTTAATTTTTCTGAGAACCGAGTCGAGTTCTTCTTGTGTGAACGGTCCTAGTTTAATGTCTAATTGTTTGCTAATTATTCTGGTGATTGGTTCATGCGTTATTTTTGGTGGGTTTCCAAGTAAGTTTTCGAAGTGCTGTTTCCACAGTTTTATTCTTTCTAGTTGGTTTGCTGCTTTCAGTTTTGCTTTGGCTGTGTTCTTTCTTCTGCTCGCTTCGTTTATTGTTTGCCAGGCTATTCTAGATTGTCTATCTTCCACCGAGTCTCTAATCTTATCTATCTGATTTTGAATGTATTCTGTCTGTTCCTTTATATATATGCCTGCTAATTGATATTGTGCCGTTTTTAGTTTTAAGGCATTTGTGTTTGTTGGGTTTTTTCGATAGTTTTTGGAGGCTGTTTTCACTAGTGCACGTTTTTCTCTCACCGCTAAAGTTTCCCATGGGACTCTATATTTAGTTTTAAGTTTTATTGGAATGTATTTTGCTGCTGCCTCGAGGTGTGCATTGACGAAATTTTCGTATTCGTCGTTTGGTGTACTTTTTTCCGTCTTTTCTTGTAGTGTTTCGAATCTGTTTCTTAATTCTAATACGTATTTATCTCTTACATCTTTGTTTAATAGGGCCCAGTCATAGTGTTTGGTGGTCGCTGTTCGTTTGGCGTTTTTTTCGTAGGCTTAACCGTATTTTCACTGTGACTATTCGGTGATCGGTGGACACACCCTCAAAAGAGGAGTATGCCTCGCAATTCAATGCACTATTCTTCCATTTCTTGTTTATAAGGACGTAGTCTATCTGAGCTTTAGTATTGTTTGCGTACGTGTATGTCCATAGTTTGCCCTCTCTTTTTTGGTAGTTTGTATTGAGGCATGCTAATCTATTTTCTATCATGAAATCTGTTAGATGTTGCCCATTCCTATTTGACGTGTTGTGGAGGCTGTATTTGTAGTTTCCGTTTTTCCCGATTTGGGCATTCATGTCTCCGCCAATGACTAACATGTTGTGTTTCGTGATGTTACGCACTAATGAGGATAACTCATCGTAGAAGGTGACTAGTTCATTTTCTTCACTAACATTGGTGGGGCTGTAGCATGATATGATTGTTGCTCTGGGGTTTCCGTTAAATGTAGCTGCCATCATTCTAGGTTGTATTTTTTTCAACGCTATTAAGCGTTTTTAGTACTCTAGGTCCTATAAGTAATCCTACCCCTCCTACTGCGGCGTTGACAGAGTTTTTCCATGCGGATACAGTGGCGAGCGACCAGCCATTGCCAGTTTCGTGATATTTGATATCTTCTGCGTGCGTGTATCTGTGTTCTTGTATGCATATTATGTCTATCTTATGTTCTTCGGCCGATGCGATTAGCTCTGGGAGTTGTCCTATTCTATTTAAGGTTCTTACGTTAAATGTGGCTATTTGTAGTGTTTGCTTGCATTTTAGTAGTTTTGATTGTTTGAGCTCTGTAGCTGATTTTTGGAACACCGAGGCCAGGGCTCCAACCTCAGCAGGAAGCGCCCCTTTTTTACCCGCGCGAAGAGCGATGCGGTTTGTGAAAGTGGTTTGAGTGTGGGTCATGGTTATCTTTCGATGGCTGTTTTATTCTCTTCTATAGAAGCCACTCTTATAGAGGAGCAGCAGTAGTTCCCCGATCGAACTAACGATCCTGAGCGTAAAGTCGTCAAACTCACGTCCAGGACCCGTTTGGGTATTGAGTTTGGTCGTCCATGGGTTTATTCAAATACCTTTACGTACATCATGCTGCTTCCCATGTGTACGCAAAAAAAAAAAAGGGGGGGGTAATTTTGGTTTAAGTTTTAAGTTTTAACATTAAGGTACTTTCGTATGACTTTCACTGGTACTGACTTGTGCTTTTTTTGCTGTATTGGGACTTTTCCTAGGTTTTTCATTTTTTTTTTTACTACAGTTGGGAACCTAGCAGGCTTCAGGAATTACAGAGCTTAACAATTTTTTTTTTCTTGGGTGGGGCCTGTGGTAGCATTAGGTGTTTTAGGCTTTTTCTTTTTCTTCTAAACTACTGTTAGGGCTTTCTTTACGAATTTTTAAATTATTCGATAGAAGATATTTAAAAACATTCTGCCTTGTTCGCTGACATGTGGAAAGGCTGACATCAATTTGGCTTTATAGTAGAGTAAGCGTGTCTTTACATTTAAAACGCATAGTTTAAGCATTATTTCACAAACAAAATACAGCATAACATTTTGTAAAATTCAGCATTTTAAATTGATAGGACTTAAAGACATACTGACCAATGTTGACATATTTCTTCCAGTTGGCTCCTGAGTTCAAATGCTTCTTCTTCGTTTTGACTTTTATTTACTACTGAAATTTTAGGTAGCTTTGGAGGCGGTCTACTGGCGGGGGGAGAATTCGTTTTTTTTTTTCTTTTTCCCTTTCTCTTGGGGGGGGGGGTGCTGTGGTAGCATTAGGTGTTTTAGGCTTTTTCTTTTTCTTCTAAACTACTGTTAGGGATATAAATATAAAAGTGTAAAAATGTATATATATCTGATGGTATATATATATATATATATATATAATCAATATTTGCTAGATTCAATAATCTTTCTATATTATCGATTTAACTATATATACGATATATTAACTAACATTTTAAAATCTTTATAACTAAAACTATGGTTTTTAAATTATGTTGCACGAACGCATTTCTGTCCTCACGTATTTTGAAATCTCGACTATGTCCATAAATACGTTTTTTAATCCCTCTTGAAGTCTCTTCCTCATAGTTTTTGTTATAATTCCTACGCCAACTTCTGATTTGATACGATTCTTGTTCTTTTTATCATTACTTATGTTTCGAACAAATATTGAAAGGGTACTCCACATTCCCCAAAGCTCTAAAAGTGGAACCATACCACCAGATTCAGTTTAGTGTCATATTCAGGACACTTGTTGTCTTACCCCTCGGCACAGATGTTGTCGGTGTATTTTACAGCTCCATCCGACTCGGCTCTACCAAAATTTTACTGGAAATATCTAATCAATGTAATAGTAGTAATTTACAAAGCCTTTTGCTTAGATGTGGCACAAGGCCATATGAATGAGGCACCCAATGAGACTCGAACTTACTTTTGAAGGTTTGTAAGTCTAACTTGATAACCATTAGACCACCTGAAGCGTCCAAGTAGTTCTGAAAGTATATATATATATATATATATATATATATATATATATATATATATATATATATATATATATATATATATATATATATATATATATATATATATATATATATATATATATATATATATATATATATATATCATGTGTTCAACCATATGCGTATATTTGTGCGTAATATTCCAATCGATAGATTACTAACCTGATCATTTCTTATTGTCGTTTTGGAGCAAAAGGAGCAAATCGATATATATATATATATATATATATATATATATATATATATATATATATATATATTGTTTTTCAAAATGATGCATATTTTTTATAAAGCAAACTATTGATTCCTATTCTTCTTTAGGCGGCGAAGACATTGTTAATCCATTTTAGAAAACCAATTTTACTGCCATTATTCTGTTTATCAAATGAAAATCGAACTTGTAGAAAACAGTCACGCCATAAAATGTAGTAAAAAATCTTTAGTAAATTTATTAATGGAAGTACGTATGGAAATTTACTAAGCTTTTTGCTTAGATGTGGCACAAGGCCATATGAAAGGGGCACCCAAAATGGAAGTACGTATGGTCTACTGTTTGCAACGCTGAGAATGAAGTAAGCAAACAGAGTTCAATCTCCGAGTGGGACAGTTTGTATTCACTTCATACTCTTAGGAAAGGCATAAACCCATTTCTCCCCTCATCTGTGATTAAATAGTGGAGCCCTTTAATCTCGTAAAAAGACAATTCAACTTGAGCGATCAATAACAGATCAAGCCTAGGTTGTTCCTTTTTGCTGGTACCATGTAACTCAGTAGAGCCCGCCATGAGAGATCGACATCACCAAATAACCCCCATTCTCCTGAGAGATACAGTTAAGAGTTTGTCCAATGATCCGATGTATTACAAGACACGTCTGACCAAATTATTGATATTTTGTCACTGCAGAATGTTTACTGAAAATTATTCAACTGATTCAAAATTTCCCCACGTCGTTTTTTACCTAAGGAATTTCTTGAAGTGTTTTGTTTTTTGGTTTGTTTGGGTTTTTTTTGTTTTAGTTTTTTTTTGTTTTGTTTTGTTTTTGTAATTTTTTTGCGGTGGGGGGAGTTTGGAGGTTACTATATTACATCGTTTACAAGCCTTATGAAAAATTCAGAAGCTCTAAAAATGAGTTCAACATAAGTTCACAGAATCGAAGAAGACTACCAAAAGAAATGTATCAAACCTAACAACGTAACTACGTAAAACATACCAAATTTATCAAAAACTTACTATATCCACAGTAAATAATTATACATCAACCAATATAATCTGTATATCACTTTTATTGGAAAACTGATTTTAAAAAATACAAAAGGAATGAATTTTTAATAAAGAACTTGCTTCTTCCGATTCTTTCATCTTATTACATAAATCATGTTATGTTTTGTTTGATTGTCGCAAAGTCTGGTAGATATTAATTTTTTTTACTTTCTCAGTTATTTTCACTTCGCAATAGTTATAAACAAAATTATTTTCTCTTACGTATGAATTAAACTGTTTCCAGCTAAGAATAAACAAGGTTATTCCATATATACCAACCCCGCCACTCGTTCAGGATATGACATAAGGTCAATTTTTAAGCGGAGTTTGACAGGTTTAAATTCAGAGTTTTCCTTCTCCTAGACTAGTTGCCTCACCAGGGCTGAAGAACCTTGTCTACCCTACTATTTACCCATAGGTGGAGGGAGAATAATTAGGTTCACACCTTTCCCAAGGGAATTAGTGTTATGTGAAATGCAATCAGCCTCGTCAAGGATTTGAACTCGTGTCGCTGTGTCCATTTCCTACGACGCAAATTTGCATTTTTGGTGAGGGAATGTCGACAGCTTATATAGAATATGAATTACAAATGTACACGTTTTCCAGAAGTTTTTTTCTCTTTTTTCTCTCAAAAAAAAACAATTGCAAATTTCTGTCTAAAAAAAGAAAGAACTACTTTTATCTATTTTGTTCTAAATTGGGTTATTAATCGGTCCGTTTCTATGTTTCCTTTTTTGAAAAGGTTTATCAGTAATATCTGCAGGGTTTCCGGGAAGATTCATAGAAATGTTCTTTCCACTTGCGAAGTCTTTCTTCTTGGCTGGCAGTTTTTAGTTTTACTCTCGAGGCGCATTTCCTTTCACTTTCTTCATTTACTGTCTGCCATAATAAACGTGATTGTTTGCCTTCCACTGAATTTCTAGATTTATTAATTTAGATTTGAAAGTAAATCGTTCTTTTTAGTACGAGTTAGTTATCCCTAAAACTTTTTGAATTTTTATTCATTGATGTTTCTTTCATAAAGCAACGATTTTTTTCATGTTATCTCCTTTTCTCTAACAGATATTGACTCCCATAGGTGAAGACGCACTTAAAAAGGTAGGCAAACATTTCCTTCATGAAGAGCTGACGTTTAAGAAAGAGTATTTTTTTTGTGCTGAACAAACCCAGCGTGGCGAAAATTATCATTACAAATACTTAACTTAAAATGAAAAAGGTTCAAATCTCAAATTGATAGAATATCTAAAAAAATGCATATATATATATATATATATATATATATATATATACATTGCAGAGGAAAATTTACATTATCAAACCTCTACAAGTGTAGAACCGGAGATGTATAACTCTAAAGCCATGATTAGACCGGCAAGGTCAAACCCAACGATCATCAAACATGCATCCTACATAATCATTGTTATCTTTCCCCATCTTGTCATAAGATAACTGATTCTGCGGAAGGATAGTATTATACAAGCCACGCAAGTGTACGGTTTTGAAAACAAAAGGATACAGCATGGTGGATGTGAAGCAAAACAAATGAATCCAAATACGGGTCAACGGTGTTCATCACCCGATGCTACGCAGAAGAATGCCATATGCTAATGTCCAGGATCAAATTATTCAGTCCGGAAACTACAGTTACTAATCTATAAAGACTGTCGTCTACTAATGAGAAAAAAAGTGACCATGATTTTTAGCACCACTTACCCATACATAGGAGATTTCCTGCAATATATTGTAATATTCTGCTTTGGTGGATGGAAGGAGTGCTGACATATTTATCACCACCATCATCATCATCAAGGCGTACTGACAGCACGGATTCTTTTGAATCCCTTCCACCATCCGACCCAATCAGCTATAGCTCTTGAGAAGTTCTCTGGGCGGCATCCAGTATCCACACAGAGCGAAGGAAAGTTTTTGCTGGTCGGCCAACATTGATGTGTTCATGTATAGTAGTCCATCGAGGAATTTCGCTGAGAATTCGTACTTATCTATTCCTGCAGTGACTAGTAGGTCTTGCTCGTGATGGGAGGTAAGTGGTCATACATCTTCTGTTTTGTTGGGTGGTACTTTCAGGATTTGTTCAAAAAAGCCCGAAGTATCCCTGTGTAGTTCCCATCTAGCTTTTTCTCCAAGCCTTTCGTCAAAGTCTTTGTGGTGCAATAATACAATAGTACTAACACTTCTACAGCGAGGAAAAATGTTCGTTTTATTTTATCTGAAGGATCAGATTCAATATGATCATTGATTTGTTAATAGCAGTTTATGCTTTACATGTGTGTTTGTTGACATAACTTTTAGTAGATAAGATATTGCTACCGAGGTATATGAACTGGTCTTCTAATTTCAGTGGTTTGTCATTCAATTAGATGACACCGTCTTAATTAAAACCCATGGACTCTGTTTTTATCTGAGTTCACGTAGAGACCAATGCCCACTCGTATGAAATAAAAATCGACCTGATTCTGTATCATATTCATTTCATGTGCTGAAAATCGATCAACAGGGCGTAGAAAATGCAATGGCAAAACCCCCCTTTTTTTGTAGTGTCCCAGATAACGAACAGGAATCTCAAACAGTTGTTTTCATGTGAATAATTCTCTGTGATTAATTAGATTTTTTATTTGAAATGTAGTTAAGTGAAATAATCAATTACATTTAAATTCTTGAATGCCAACGGTTACGTCATTTAACTGCAAATGAAGATTAACTTTCAACAAATTATATTAACTAGGCTTTATAAGATTCCTTGAGATAATTAGTTTCTCTTACTCGCAGACAAATAGTAAAAAAAAAAAAAAGAATTAAACGTGTAAAAAAAGAATTAAACGTGTAAGCGTCTGTTTTATAAGTGAGTTAGCAACGCATTTAGTACCGGGGTCAGTGATCGGTGTTCAGGCTTACATTAAAGATAAGATTTTCGAATGTTGATTTTTAAAGAGAGAAAGTTCTACCATATTTGAAATGTCGGTGAAACAGACTCTACCAATTTTTATTTTACACATTTACTAACCCTAATATGGCGAAAAATATTGGGCACTTAGTAATAATCAAACTCACTGCACTAACAAAATGACCTATGAGATGAGCTTTCTAAACATCAGGCTTAACTAAGAATAGAAAAAAATGATAAGAGTCCATGCGATAAACATCATATATATAAGTATATATTGCAGTTTGTTATATCTATAAATAAAGAGTTCTCAATGTCGATGATTGAGCATAGGTACATCTAAGTTAAGACAGCATAGATACAGAGTCAACCGAGCTGTCAGTTTCTCGCTTATGCAATCCTCAGACCAAGCGGTTCCCAAGTGGTGAGTATCCCTTTATATCTTACAATGGAATATTTATAATTTGTGTACTATATATTTATACAAAGGAGTCCTCACTACATGGAAACTACTAATGATCGCATAGGCGAAAAAATGGCTGTCATCAAGTGCCGTGGACTTGGTCTACGCATTCCAAATTTTATATATATATATGTGTGTGTGTGTGTGTGTGTGTGTGTGTGTGTGTGTGTGTGTGTGTGTGTGTGTGACACGGACAATTAACTCATCTGAAAATTCTCAAACACAAATGGAATAAAAAGAAAATCAGACTTATTAAAACATTCGCCTCTACATAAATCAAAGGGAACCCCATCATCAACCATTATCACTTCCTGAAGAAAGAGTAAAAAAACTAGAAACATGTGTTGAAGAGAAATAAATAACTTAAAAATAAATCCCCTTGTGAACCTATTCATTCGAAATTTTATATATATATATATATATATATATATAGTAACAGCAGTATTCTGATCTTTAGCATTGATAAATTATTGTTTATCTGGGTATTTATACGTGAATTCTAAACTGAAAGACTTTCTATATTGCCTAATGATCGAGAAACCGTGAAACTGATAGTAGCGATGTGTACAATTATATTTTAAGATTTTAAGTCCTCTCTGAATTCGTTTTTTCATTATATATATATATATATATATATATATATATATATATATATATATATATATTAGTTAGGATAGTGTAGACATTGATTCAACGGTATATGGTTTCTCATCATCTAATGAAGACAATCACCGTTGACTCTATTTCTAGGCTATCCAAACTTAGATATACATCTATCACCTATATTGATCACATTTTATCTATAAATATTGCAAACTATATATATATATATATATATATATATATATATATATATATATATCCGGAAACCATTTGTCGATTTTAGACCGTCACGATGCAAATACGCAAACCTAATTTTTATTGCCAGCAGAAAGATATGGCCTTTTCCATATTCATCAGCAGTGGTAGCAATTGCAGCTATGCGTTACATTCAAACATATTGATCGACCATTGATAAATGAAAGGGAGCTGGATCATCTCTGGTTTTTGAAATTCGTTGAGGATATTTTGATCGTTCGATCTGATCAGATTAGTTTTTGTTTTGTTTTGTTTTTTTTCCGCCTAAATGCATCGATCAGTTTCTTTGTATTGCTCTACCGTCCATTATTTGTCGGTATTGAAAGAAAACACTTTATGAAAGGAAATTAAACGGAGTCAGATTGCTCTATGAGATTGAACAGTCGATTAGAGTTTTGAAGCGTTGTGAAAGCCATACGTGAATTAAGAGACGAAACGCTGGCCTGAAGTAGTAATATCTATAATATTAGGACTTGAACAGACCGTCATCGAATATTGGACTTATTCCCTCTTACATGTGAAACGCTTTTCCACTGGGTCAATTATTTTAACTGAAAGTTGCCGTTATGGTTATGCTGAATTAATTTTAACGTTTCCATTTTCTTATTCTGCAACCCAGGAATGGCGAATGTGTTAATTTAAGGAATAAGATCTTTCATTGATTTTAAAACTTCCTATAAAGTTTGAAGTCACAGTGATAGCATTGATTCCCGTAAAGTCACTGAACCTATTTACCAACCCCTCCGCTCGGGCAGGATATGACACAATGTCAATTTTAAAGAGGAGTTTAACAGGTTTTAATTCAGAGTTTTCCTTCTCCTAGACTAGTTGCCTCACCAAGGCTGAAGAAACCAGTCTGTCCTACTATTTACCCATAGCTGGAAAGAGAATAATTGGATTCATACCTTTCCCAAGGGTATTAGTGCTATGTGAAATGAGATTAGTCTCGTCCAGGATTTGAACTCGTATCGCCGTGTCCATTTCCTAGGACGATAACCATTACACCATGGGCACCTCCGTAAAGTTACTGAAAGTAAACAACGATGAACCTGTTCAATATTCATATGGGTGACCATTTATTAACTAGGGGTACGGCAGAGCAACCTACGGTAGAGCAACCTACGGCAGAGCAAATCTAAAATAGTTAACAAATACCTTCTTTTGCGCCGACCTTATCCTGGAGGATTAAGAGTCCGGGGTATGAGTACCCCTTCATTGTCATGACTCCTAAGTTCACTCTGACTCGGAGAGGTAATACCAGTTAGATACCCATCTATGGGTCAAGTAGAACTGTTTAACCATTTAACTACGGGCAAACAAATAACTGATTTTAAATTGAATTGTTGATGTTATATAGAACTACTTAAAACCATTTAACTGTGTGCAAAAAAAGCAATTAGTGTTTGATAGCCACACTTGAAAGCATTAAACTGTTTGCAAATAAAAGAGCGCTGACTTATTTAAAATGTAACCTGCAAACTATTCATTTATAGATCATACGAGGTGCATACGATAAGTTTCCAGACTTTTTTCGTATGAGCACTTTTATTGATAGTACACACATGAAACTCAAGTCCCCTTCGAAGTAATCTCCTCCGGCTGCAATGCACTTTTTGTACTGTTCCAACAACTCCTGGAAGGCCCCATGGAAATCCTCTTGTGTCAGTGTGTCAATGGCCTTCGTCACAGCCTCTTTCATCTCCTCAATAGTCTCATAACGACAGGCTCTGAGCTTAGGAAATAACCAAAAGTCACAGGGAGCAAGGTCTGGACTATACTGTCTTGATGCCCATCTTGGTCAAATAGTCTGTGACAAGGATGGAGTTGTGGACGGTGTATTGTCCTGGTGAAAATGCCACTGACCCGATTTCAAGAGTGCTAGCCTCTTCCGACGGAATTTCTTGCTGAACTCTCTTAAAACCTCAACATAGTAACCCTACCCTAACCCTTTGGCCACTCAACTCTAGTGTATTTTCCTTACTCCTCCCACACCTCTCATCATCCCTCACAAACTCCCTGCCTTCCTTGAATCTCTTATGCCACTCAAAAACTGATGCTCGATTCATGTAAGATGGTCCAAAAGCACTCTGACGCATTCCATACGTTTCTGTGGCATATTTCCCAAGTTTAGAACAGAATTTTATTGCATATCGTTCTTCTAAAATGTCCTCACGTCCTGATTGCATTTTTGAAATTCACCAGCCGTGACAATCAGGCTTTAGTAGGGTGTATTCCAATTCCTGCTGTAGCTGTTCATTAGAACCTGAAATTATAAAAGTTGGTCCGTCATCTCATAAGGTGTATAGCAATAAGATACTGAATTTTCAAGAGTCTACGACAATTCTAAATGCCCATACAAAAATGTCTGGAAACTTATCGTATGCTCCTCGTATATATATGACAGGATTTGCTATTGGATAATGTCCATAGGTTGATATGCCATAAAACACTACCAACCAAACACGCATTTAACTGTGTGCAAACAAATGAGCTCTGGTTCGTTTAAAGATTGTTACCTACAAATTATTCGTTTACAAATAATATGCATTTAATATATATGTATAAACAAGATTTGTCATTAAATAACCTACAAAGGTTGATATGCCGTAAAACACAACCAACCAACTGGAGGATTAAATTGATTTAACTATAAGTTATATAACAGATTAATACGTTTAAAACCGATAATCCCTCAATTTATAAAAAATTTTCTATATCTCACCGGACTTGCACGCAATATCCAAATTTACTCAAATAAAGAAACTCTTTTCTATCATTTCTATCTTCTTTTTTGGCTATTTTAGGTAAAACCTGATATATTTAAAAACAATAAAGATTAATATATCAAAAAACTGGGAAATAATGTAAAAATGGTTCAGGTAATCTTGTCTCGTACACTATTGCAATTGAAGTGAATTTGATCCTCACAGTGTGTTTCCTGTACATGATCATGTTCTAGACTTTACTAGCTTTGTAAATATCCCATTTTAAAATCTTGGCTTTGGACGAAGCTTGAACGCGACTATTGGAACTCGGATAAAGTGTAGCCATCATGCAGACCTCAATACAGTCTGATCGGGATTCAAGCCAAGACATGTTTAATGCTTTCATCACAGCCAAGTGAATATCTATTTTCAAGAATAACCAGATCCATTCACGTTTCAAATAAGCCTATTTCAAGGCCAATAATTGATCTGATTTATGAGCTTTTTTTTATTTAAAAAAATAAAGCTCAAAGATCCAAACAACGTTTTTGTAATCGCATTTTATCATTTCCAAGAATCCTGTGCAATCTTTGTCACGTGACTTAACCATGCAGTAAGCCCATTCTTTATTTAAGCTAATAACAACAACCATAAAAACTTTAATTGCATTCAACTGATTTAAATGAATCACCCAAACGTTCACTTCTCGACTTAATTCTTCGCTAGTAGAAAAATAAAGACTTATAATATGAGAACTGCGTAGAAATGTCGTCATCATTTCAAAGACGCTGATAAAAGAATATTAAAAGGGGACAAACAAATCTATTGTTAAAGTAAAAAAAAAAAAGCACTTCTAATTTCATACTCATCAAGGAAGCTTATGTAAGTTATTTTCCATCTTGTTTGCGGGGCTCGGAACACGCTGACCGTATCCCCAAAAGAGGGGTAAGGATCCCTCCCCCAACCAAAAACGGAGTGTCCTGATGGGTGACACTAAAATACTTCTGATAGTGAGGCTCCAGTTCTAGGACTCTTGGAAGTTTGGAGTACTTCTTCTTTACCATTACTCCCAGGCTAACTGACACGGAGTGATGGTACCTGTTAGATTCCCTTCTATGGATCAAATAGATGTTTGCAAGTTATTTGTATTAGATAGGAATACTTTATATCATATAACCATGTGCTAAAAACTTAAGAAACTACACAAGAAATGTAACAATGTATGCAATTCTGTTACTTATTGGCATGAAATAATCCTCAGTCAAAATCAATCAACAAATCAAGTTTACTTTGTTTTGTTTTGTTTTTTACTGAGGTCTTATATATATATATATATATATATATATCCTTAAGAAAAACAAAAAACGGTCACATTAGGATTATAAATTTATTTCCATCCTGTTATGGGTATTGATATGAATCAATAACACCAAAAATAACAGGACTTCTTCAGATCTAATGGATAAAATAATTCATAACAGACACAGGAAGGAAGGGTGGGTTGGAGTAGAAGAAGGGTGAAGAGTTTCCTCCCCATTTCGCCCACTTCCGGTTTTTAGTTTTTATTATCGGTTGGAATTTATAGTAAATCAATCTTTTTTAATTTTTTAAATTTTCAAATTCTAAATACATTTCAACTTAAAACTCCAGATTTAATAATAATTTATGGAAGTACAACATTCCTTAATAACCTTACGTAAGGATACAGTAAATCTTATCTTAAATTAAGTTCAAAATTTAAAATTAGAGACAGATAGACAGATAGATAAAATAAAGTTTTTAAATATTTTGATCATGATTTATTTTGCTTTGCATAGTCTGGCACAAGAACATGGGCTCCTTATACTAACTGGTATTGATAATCGGTCACTTATCTAAGTTCTTTATTTACTAAGATTTTCACAATCTGGTACAAAATCAAAAGCTGCTTATAGCCCCAAGTATTCCAAAACACTTACTCATCGAATTACTTGATTATCAGCAGTTTTATTAATCAGTTACTATTGAATCTATTTCATGCTTGAAATATTCAACAAACCGCCTGCTTATCCCAACCACAAAGAAGAAAAGATTTCTGAAAATAAAATTTAGTCCCAACAATAATGGTTAAAACTCTATCGACAAATAAATTTTTTCTAAGTTATCTCTTTTTCCCCCTATTAGACCGGATGTTTTTTAATACTTGTCTCATCTTACGACAGCGAAGAAAATTTAACTTAGCGGTATAACAAGACTGTATGCTCTAAATTAAAAGTTTTAAGACGAAGTATTTTATTTAGGATTTCTCTGAAATGTTTTCTTATTTATCCCATGATATGATATTATAAAAGTTATCTAATATTGACTGTTCGTTTTGAGAGGTCTGCAAACATATGAGTTTATCGTGAACTGGCCGCCAGTGAAAGAAATGAGTCCATTACGGCGCAGAAATTTAAACTTAAAGCGGAAGTGAAATTAGGAGATATTTTTATTTCATTTTATTTTCGTATTTTATTATTTATTTTAAGTTTATTTTTTCTTTTCGTATTTTATTTTTTTGGTTTATTTTATCTATCGTATTTTATTATTTGTTTTATTTTATATTTTAAGTTTATAATAATTATCTATTATCACTTGATTTTATGCTTTCTTGGACATCTTACTTTTTTACTAACTTCTCACAACAACCTTAACTTTTTTTAAATATTTTGTACAAAACATATTCACTATTAATACAATATCTATATACAGATCAAATTTTAAATTCTATTTCTTACTATTTTTTTCTAAAATTATTCAATTTAATCTTTAAATTTTCTAAACTCTTGATGTTTTCCTCTGATTTGGTAATTAGTACGAAAAATATATTACTCTATAAGAAAAAAAATCCAATTGGATTGTAGACTTTGCTTTTGAAAGCTGCTTTGACAATAGATTTCCAGTTTGAGGCGATATATTAAAAAATGTCTCCATAATGAAAAATTCCATTAATTATTTTGAAAGTTTCAACTATATCATCTCCCATTCTTTCTTCCAGTAATATAGTTAATCCTAATCCTGTCAACTACGAGTACCCCGGGTATAGAACTAAATTGCATCTGATAGTGAGGCTCCAGTGCTGGAGCTTTGGAAAATGTGGAGTACAACTTCCTTACCATTACTCCCAGTTCCACTCTGAGCCGGAGTGGTAGTATCTGTTAAAGTCCCGTCTATCGGTCCAATAGAATTATCTAATAATCTACTATAATTGAAACCATAAAACAGTGTACAAATGAATGGATAATTTTGAATAGAATTATTGGTGCAATTTATCAATTCTTGAAACCATCTTTTTGTCTTGGAGAAATGTAGAGAATGATGGGGTGAGGGAGATTTGCTGTGTTATTTGGTTTACTTTCGTGAGTTGTTGTCGTTGGTGGTTGTTGTATCTGACTCCGTTTATTTTCTTCTTCTTACTCCATCTAACTCGTTGGCTACTTTGTCTGTGAAGGCTGCAAAAGAATTGCGGAGGGAAAGAAAGAAAGAGACAAAGATACCGTTCAACTTAAAACTTTATTTCTGAATTTACGACTATTCGGTGTGCGTTAAAATTTTTCCTGAAACCAATATATATAGTCGCGTCTTCCAGAGAAGGTATTAAAAGATATGTTTTTTATTTCCGGTAAGGGTGAGTCTAAAGTCAGTGGTTATGTCCTGAGGGTGTTTTTAGGAATATATGTTTCGGTAGTATCGGCTCGCTTGCAGTAGACATGGTTAAGTGTCAGGCCACAAGACCCGATCAGCACGTGTATTCGCTGCTATCAGCCGATCAAAAAAAGAGTCCTTTCAATCTGAGGGTTACCGCTAAAGTGAGAAAGACTTTCTCTTTAACACCGATAAGTCTGTCTTTCAAGCATGCACAGATTTCGCTTCTTGTCAGAGGTTTCTGGGAACTGCTACACCTTTGAACTTTATTTTCTTTTTATCAATCTCCACAGTACCCCTCCGTTACCATCATTATCAGGTTCATTATGCACCTGAGTGGGTTTTTTTCAGTTAGGTCCCATCTACGGGTCACATAAAACAGTACAATCTTTTACTAGGGATAACTATGTTAATACTTGAGGATTCTTCACATCAGCGTTAGTTGTTGGTCATTCACTGGAGTCTGAGTGACAGCAAGTCTCCACAGGTCTCCAGGATACTTATTCTGGCCTGTCTTATGAATATTTGGTTTCGATTCTCCCACCGATTTCCTGTTCATCCATTTTCATCTTCAGGCTCCTGGGGACCGTTCCGAGTCATCAACTACCACTGGTATTACCGTGACCCACTGCTTTTTTAGTTCTCAAGAAAGGTCCAAGTATCTATTTATCTATTTCTTTTATTTTTATTTTGTGGTCAGCCGGAACGGCAAAATCCACAAAATGGCAAATTCTCTTTTGTGCTTGTGCTCCTTTTTGTATTTGTTTGCAGCTTGTGATGTGATCAATCAACATTTGCAATTCTATTGCGTATTATCAATTTTCGATTTAGTATAATTAGTCCTTATGGCGTTGTTTTTATTTTTATTCATTGATTTCTTTGGGTTTTTTGTTTTCGTTTTTTTTATTTATTCATTTATTTTGCCGCTGTCAAAACAGAATTAGTTTCTCCCTGGTGATTTCCTTTTCGTCGCAACGTCAAGATTTTCTCGTGTGCAATTTCGCTAGTTTTTCGCTTGAAATCTCTATACAGTTGTTTTTCTTCGCATTCCTGTTTCCTAGATTTTGTTGCTTTTCTGTCAGGTTTTATTTTACCAATATTGTTACTGGCCACTGTGATTGATGCATCTACGCAGTCCTCAACGCTGGTAAGTCCTCTTCCGCTTTCTTTTCTTAATACATATAGTCTATGTCATATCTCGGATATAAGATCTTGTGCATGGATATCAATTTGCTTATCCTTTAGTATATTTCTCTGAGTTCCTCCCTTTTCCATTTTAAGAATGGTCTAGAGTACTTTTCAAAGGGAATCGCAAAGGCGTTTATCCCTTTGACGTGATTTTTCACATCATAGGTAGACACGTTATTGGTTGCTGGGATGATTCCTTCGGTGGTGGTCTTTCTAAATCTGGGTAATTTTCCCCTTAATCATCCATTTGGGTATATTTGCTTTTTTCTAGGCATTGAGACAGTCTAAGATGGATGAATGTGAATTTTTAAGACCAGAATCCTTATATGCCATCATGGCCTGGTGTTTTCCACTTCGGTACTTTCTTTAGTATAGCTCTAAGCGAATCCAAGTGTTTTTCTGCCATTTGTTTGCAAAAGATTTTCAAAACTATATTTACAAAAATATGAGCATGCTTTCTCTCTATGTTGAAAAATAAAACTCAAAAATAAGCATAAAAATGTTACTTAATGGTTTATACCCGCCCTTTTTCCTTTTTTTGTACGGAAAAGGATGAAACAAAAAATAACCATTGGTAAATGTGTTCAGAAGGAACATTTACTTTTCCGTGGTCTCTTGAATTGATATATTTTCCATAATAAAAATAAGTTTCATCTTCCCTGGGTTGAATATCATTCTTGTAATATATCCAGCAATGTATACAAGAGCTATTTTTTTATTTCATCAGAAAGAGATGGTTCCAAATTTTTCAGATTG
Organism: Sepioteuthis lessoniana; assembly: GCA_963585895.1. Lineage (NCBI taxonomy): Eukaryota > Metazoa > Mollusca > Cephalopoda > Myopsida > Loliginidae > Sepioteuthis > Sepioteuthis lessoniana. The sequence goes on from OY757907.1 coordinate 135,711,004, forward strand.
TCAAATATTTCTGAACCTTCTTTGTAAAGTTTATAATCACAAAATGTACATTGGTGAGCTAACTTAACATCAAAAACATCCATATTTACATTTTGATTTAAAAGTAAAGATATCTGCTTGATATTCAGCTTTTCAATACAATGTTGAATATTAATAAAATAGATACCACTTGATCCTTCATGAAATTTACTAAATCCTCGTTCTATTAGACCAATTGTAAATTGTCCAAGTAGCACATATTTATGGCTTGTAGCTAAAAGGTGTCGACATAGACTAACAATTATATTTCAAGTATCGTGTATGATAGTCGAAGCGTATTTGGATAATTGTTTTATATATTAAAAACCATTTGATCAAAATCAAAGATAAAATCAAGTTTACTATCATTCAGAGATCTGATTTCAGCTTGAGGAGGGCCATTGAGTAAATGATCAATTTGAATGGTCTTAACATTTAAAATTTTCCCCAATGTTAAAACCTTGTTTATGAAGATGGCAGTATCATTCTTATCCACACTTATTCCAGACAGAGTGAGAAGTGAATTATATGTTCATTCTGAAAACATTGTGACGCAAGGAGAAACCGGTGGTCATTCAATATGCTTTCGAGAAATGGAAATTTCATTTAAATCGGAAAGTTCAACTTGCCTTTTAGATTCAAAACGATATAACTTTTTAAGATGTGCTCAATTTGCAACTTGTTTTACTCCATTATCATTAAAGATTAGTTCTCAAGTCTTTTCTGTGAGACACAAATTGGGAATATTTTTCAACTGACAAACATAATCAAAAAGCATGTTTATTATCTTCAGTTTTCCATGGTTTCTCAAGGAGTGTGAATATAATTTTTAAAATATCCTGATTTACTATAATAACCTTTACATAAGCTAATCCAGAGTTGATGGTCTTAACTATTAACTCAATTTGCTTAAATCAAAATGCCAGTGGTTAATTTTGAAATTGGAATCAATCTTGTAAAAATTTTGGACCTTCATTAAGACATAGCAACATTATACTAAGTACTGTTTTAGCAAGCAGAGATAGATTGTTAACTGACTTAACAAATTGTTGCTTGCCATTATATAATATTTTATTAACATCATCATGGAGAAATACGCATCCTTTTTAACTGACGTTAAGAGTATTAAATAGAGATAACAAAAAATGATTTTTTTTTCAGTTTTGAAGCAGTTTATGTTATCCTTCTTAATATTGCTAATGCTAATTCCGTCTTAATCTATTATACAACAACCATGATGTTGTATAGTACGCAAAAGCATATACTATATCTGAGCTGTATTTCCTTGCAACCATTTTGGGAACCATTACTGAAAAGTGTTGACTCAAGATATCTTTCTTGTGATCAAAAGCCATTGAATTTAAATTTTGGATAATTTCTTCCAATCTTGACCAAGTATCAATTGCATTTAATGGTTTTTGGACAGGCTGCTAATATAACACTTAACTCCAGAATGAAAGGTTTGAAACTGCAGATTTTAAAAAATTCTCAACATAAATAAGAAAGATACCATCGATAACTTTTGATGACTGAACATTTAAAATATTTCCATCCAAAAATGCTACAACTGGACTCACAAAATCTTTTTTGTTTTTGTTTAGACTTTCTTTTAGATTTGTATAATTAATCTTATCTAATTCTATGAACGATAGAGAAGGTTAGTTGGAGAGGGTCAGAGAGATCCGTGCTAAGGGCGCGACATGATGATGAATTCTAAAAAAAGCATTTATTTCATCATCAATTTGATTTCAAGCAGGACAAGGTTTTTTTTTATATCTCTTTGAGCAGAAATAGGTGATGGACTTTTTGGCACATATGACCATACAGATTGTGAATTTTGGGGGTGCATTTTTCTATGAACTTTACGACATCAAAATTTGAAGGCTAATGTAGTAGACAAATAACCGTATTGTTTGTAACATTCAGGTTTCCTCCATTGCTCTCACTCGTCTTTGTGTTTTTGAAAATGATAAAGTGATATTTTATTCATATCACACACAGTTTTGTCTTGCTGGTTTCAGTAATTTGTTTTGCAAACAAAAACACAAGAGTTCCTTGGTTTTGCTGGAAACTAACTAATATATGATATGATAGATTAAGCTTTTTTAAGCAGATTTATTTCTTTTATTGCTGTAATTTAGAGATAACTTTTCAAACCAAATTATATTCATGATCCCAATTTTTACCTACCCCCCCGTACCAATAAATTCGTATTTTCAATTTATTTGTTTATCTATTTGCTTAAATATCTTAGTAGCCTTAATGACCGTCTACTACCTGTCCCCTCCCCTAATGAAGAAAGAAAAAAATCCGAACTGCCCAATACATAAAGTAGCGTTTGACTCACTTTGACATTTTACAAGAAGCAAAATATACTTCTTTATTCAGTGGAAATATAAGTTATTTCTAAGTACATAAAATACCTACTAAACAATTCTCTTTCACGCGGCCCGTTTACGAAAAAAAGAAAAGGAAATATGTGCGTTAAAGTCTTTCCATGTTCTGAACAAAATCTCAAAATAAAAATATTTCCATTGTATCGGAAAACAAAGAATCTATTTTTCCAGAATAATTTTGCCTAAATATGATGCAAAAGATAATCCCATATGTACCAGACGCAAATGAAATAGGTTAGTTCAACTTTAAATTGAATTTTTAGAAAATAAAGAGGGACTTTTCTCTTCGCCTCCATAACCACTCAGATATCCTGCCTCGACTTGTCACTGAATAAAAGTTTCTGGGGAAGGAGAGCATTTTACGAGAAGCACAAGTACGAGGATCATTAAATAAGTTTCCAGATTTTTTCCTTTGGGCACTTTTATTGATAGTACACACATGGAACTCTAGTCCCCTTTGAAGTTATCTCCTCCGGCTACAATGCACTTGTTGTACTGTTCCAACAACTTCTGGAAGGCTCCATCGAAGTCCTCTTGTGTGAGCGTGTCAATGACCTTCGTCACAGCCTCTTTCATCTCCTCAATTCTCTCATAACGACAGACTCTGAGCTTAGGGAATAACCAAAAGTCACAGGGAGCAAGGTCTGGACCATAGGGAGGCTGAGGAATTGTCTTGATGCCCATCTTGGTCAAATAGTTGGTGACAAGGATGGAGTTGTGAACTGGAGCATTGTCCTTGTGGAAATGCCACTAACTCGATTTCAAGAGTGCTGGCCTCTTCCGACGGAATCTCTTCCTGAACTCCCTTAAAACCTCAACATAGTATTACTTGTTGACTGTCTGTCCAGTGGGAACCCAGTGCATGTAGATCATGCCAGTGCTGTCAAAAAAAGGGATCATCAAAAGTTTGTGGGTGGATTTGCTCTGTCTGGCCTTCTTGGGTTTGGGGAAGCCAGCATGCTTCCACTGGGAACTCTATCTCTTGGTTTCTGGGTCATAGGAGTAGATCCAGCTTTCATTGCATGGCATCTTTTCAAAGTTTAAAACAGAATTTTATTGCATATCGTTCTTCAAAAGTTCAGATTGCATTTTTGAAATTCACCAGCTGTGACAATCAGGCTTTAGTAGGGTGTATTCCAATTTCTGCTGTAGCTGTTCCTTTGAACCTGTAATCATAAGAATTGGTCAGTCATCTCATAAGATGTATAGCAATAACATAGTGAATTTTCAAGAGTCTACGACAATTCTAAATGCCTGTATAAAAAAGTCTGGAAACTTATTGAAGGCACCACGTATATACCAAAGGAAGCCACATGATTCAGCATTGTGGATGTGAAGTAAGACTGATGAGTCCAAAATTGGTTCAACGGCATGCTTCACCAGAACCTCATGGGTCAACGGCCAGGATCAAAAATTCTATCAGGTCATTACAGCAAATCATCTCTAAGGATGACGTTAACTGATGAAAGAAAAACAGCCAACGGAATATCATCATGTCACTAATCCAACCCGTCCATCCAAGCCGTCCATCCAAACCACAAAGCTCTTCACACAAATAAATAAGGAGCGCATTCTGCTGAGGCTGGAACTCTGGTCTCAGTGTTCGAAAAAATCAGTTTCAGAGCCCAAACCCAACTTACTTAGATGCAAAAACATTAACATAACGTCATTTAATGTGAGGACTTTAAACACAATAAACCAACGAACCGAGTTGACAGCATCTGCTGTCGAGCACAATATGGACTTTATACACATACAAGAACATAAATATTAAAACAGTGAGCGAGAATTAAAACACCATGATACCGGTAATAGTTGGACATTTGTCTCGTCATCTGCATGGAAACACTCCATGCCGCCATAGGAGGTGTAGGAAGGCTTCTTAATCCTCGTGCCTTAAAATCATTTAATAGCATCCAGAGAACTCAACTGAGAATTGTATGTGTTACATTTGATGGTAACCCCTTCACAACAATCATCCTTAGCTACATTTCCGCCAATACCAGTAATGAATCGGATATCACGATATCAACGACGGGCTGTCTTCCCATGCTCAACACATTCCCAAACACAACGTTTTAATTATCTGAGGTGATATGAATTCTCAAATATGCAAAGATGAAAATAAAAAGAAATAGGGGTATATCTAACATTTTTTATTTGATAACAGTCTTTCATACCCAAGCACTAAATTCCAAAAATGGGAGGGAAACTATGAACCTACACCTACCCGAATTACTCTAAAGCGCAGATAGATTATATATTCATTAACAAGAAGTGGATAAATTGTGCTGTTAGCTGTAAGGCATAATCCTCTTTTGAAGGAGTATCTTCTGATCATAGACCCGTCACAGCAAAGATACGCCCGAGTGTACGCAGAAATAAGAAGGAAATAGTTAAAACCGCAAGTTACGACTGGTTATCACTTACCAAAAGAGATATTAGCTATAAATATACGGTAAATATTAGAAACAAAATCGATACTCTTCAGGAGATATCTGAAAAACATACTCCGAATGACGAATATGAAAACTTTCCTACCGTTCAGATGGAAACCAAACCAAGTGCCAAATGAAAGGGAATCACTACTAATTTGGAAGATAAATTTTATAAAGCATCCTTGCTCAAAAAAGAAACTCAGAAAAGAAACTAAAATAATGCGAACAAGCAGAAACTTAAGAAAGTCCAGAGAGAACTTACCTAACATACAAAAAATCTCCGCTTAAAAATTGACCTTGTGTCATATCCTGCCCGAGCGGAGGGGTTGGTAAATAGTACCTAACATACAAAAAAACAATTTAAATATATTCAAGGCCAAATCAATAAAGTTAGAAATTCGGTAGAAGATAGATAATCACGAATAGTATGGTAGATAAAATATGAAGTGAACAGAAGAAAACGCACCTCGAAAGCAAAATTAAAAGCTGCCAGCCAAGAAGAAAGACTTCTGAAGTGGGAAGAACATTTCAAGAATCCGATCGGGAACCCTTCCAAAATCACTGACAAACCTAAACCAAAAATTATCAATGGTCAACTATACATCAAACTTGAACAGTTTACAACGGAAGAACCTGACGTTGTATGGAAACAATCAAACTAGAAAAGACTCCATAAGTTTCGAAGACAGGAAAATTTGTCGACATATTTCTTCGATTATGCAAACAAAACACAATAGAGAAATGGACGAAAGGTTATATTCTTCCTTTCCCCAATAAAAGCGACTTCAAAATTACTAAGAACTGGCGAGGCATAACTCTAACTGCTATAGTTGCTAAGATTTATAATGTCCTGATTCTCAGTCTTATCCGACCTGAAATCAAGAAAATTCTGAGAAAAAATCAGAACAGCTTTCTAAGAAATCGATCAACAACTATCTGTTGGATCATCCATGATGTACGGGCGAAGATCTTGAGGCAATACTATTGTTCGAAGATTTCTCCAAGGCATTCAATTCCATACACAGAGAAAATATTGAGCAAATACTACTAGCATGTAATCTTCCCAAAGAAATTGTTACCATTTTAATGTTTTACAAAAACACGAAAACAATGGTTCATTCACATGATGGAAACGTAGACTTCTTGGACATGGTTGCAGGAGTCTTGCAAGGAGATACATTTGCATCATATTTTTCTGCACTCTGCCTAAACTACGTATTGAGAACATCCATAGATCTAATAAAAAAAAATGATTTGACCTTGAAAAAACGAGGAGACGATATCCCACAAAAACTATGACAGACGCAAATGACCGAGTACTTTTCACAAATACACCAGCCCAATCAGAATTCATACTGCATATCCAAGCAGCTGGCGACTTTGAACTCTATGTAAATGCCAATAAAACTGATTACATGTGTTTTAAACTAAAGGTAGCCATTCCCACTTTAGGTGGCAAACCTCTAAAATTAGTTGACCATTTCACATACCTAGGTATCAACATCTCATCTACCGAAAGTGATGTCAGCTTACCCTTAAGGAAGATGGGGAATCCTACTGACAGGCAAATCGATCGAATGAAAATCTAAGCCTTCTGATAAAATAAAACGAGATTTCTTTCAATCTGTAGCTGAGTCCATACTACTAAATGGATGCACCACATGGACGTTAATAAAACACATAGAGAAAAGGCTACATGGAAATCACACAAGAGTGCTTCGAGTTGTTTTGAGGAAATCCTGGAAGCATCACTCCATAAAACAACAGCAGTACGGCCCCCATTCAATTAAGACGAGCCAGACATGCAGACTAACACTGGAGTAGCAAGGATGAACTCATAAGTGACGTTCTCTTAAGGACCCCTACATATGGATGTGCTAGTGTTGGCCGACCTGCAAAAACTTACATCTGCTCAGTGTGGAGACAGGATGCAACCTAGAAAATCTGCCTGGAACGATGGATGATAGGGACGGATGGTGAGAGAGTGTCAAGGAACTCCACACTGTCAGCGTGACTTGATGATGATGATGATGATGAGAATAAACTAAAAACTCAAATTTTAGAGGGTTACTTTAAATTTTAGAATCCCCTTTTTAAAGTGATTTTTGTTATATTGCCTTTGGGTTATATTGTTAAAGATTTGCAAAATATAACATCACCTTTTAATTGATTATTATGTTAATTAAGTTTCTAATTTCTGGCACTTGTCAATATATGATCAGCTATTGCCAGGCTCTCTTCACGTGTGTTGTTCCTTCAGACAACACCTCCCTCTCAATTTAATGGGTAGACGGCAATTTTTACCCGGTACCTGAAGTACCCGGCAAGAGGAATACCGAGGAGAGAGGGCTTTGGTTATTTTTGAGACAATGCCTTATGGTGGGACAATTCACTGCAGTGAACTTTAACCTCAGCCTTCTAGTCTCATAAATAACTTTCGTGCTCAACTTGAGAAAATAAACAAATAAGTACTTGAACAACTCAAAAAAATGACTGAGCAGCTTTTCGTTCGGGTTAAATATATTAGATTTTATCATATGACATTAAATTTACGTAAAAACGTTCTTAAATGGAATTTTTCATTTTTGTAATACGAATATGACATTTGGGTCTATTTTACACTTATGGCACGATAATGAGCATTGATGTATATATATATATATATATATATATATATATGCATGTATATGTATATATGTATGTGTGTGAGTCTGTGTGTGTGTGTGTTCGTAGATGGGTAGCTAAAGAAGGGATCTTATCTTCTGTATCATTGACCGGCGTCTGAGGGTCTGGGGGTAGACCCCTTTGTCTACTTTGGCGCGAAGATTACATAAAGAGCTGTGCCCGCGAAAACGTGCGAGATCGAAAGAGAAGGATGAAGAGAGTCAGTCAATGAGAAGTGAGACTCCGAAGTGATCAGTTAGGGGGAGACTCCGATGCGGAGGGTCAGACATTCAGAGTTGGGAGTGGGGCTCCAAAGCAGAGAAGCAGTCAGTCCGGAGCAGAAAAACAGTCAGTCCGAAGCGAAGGGTCTGACATTTCAGAGTTGAAAGTGTAACTCCGAAGCAGGGAGTTAGAAAGTTAGGACGATGACCAGATGAGTCAGCATTTTTGGTAGCTGTGTTGGACTTACGCAGTTCTCGCGATGGTCATGAACATAAATACATACTCATTGGTCCAGTTGGTAGAGTGTTCGCCAATGGTCCGGTAGACCTGGGTTCAATCTCAGTTCGCGTCATACCAAAGACTTTAAAAATGGTACTTGATACCGCCTTGCTTAACACTCAGCAATATTAGGTACGTATCAAGGGTAAAGTAGAGTAATCCAGGGAAAGGTGTAGCGCCCTCCCCTACACCTCGGTGTAGTAGCTATTGAAAAGGGAGCCTTCTGGTCGCCCTCGACTACGGTCGCCAACACCTTTAGAATGCTAGAGTGCCAGCTGCACTTCCTGCGTTTACAGTTCTAAATCCATGTTTATTGCTTCCTTCCACTTGTAACATAGGACCAACGTGTTGTGCTTTAAAGAAAGGAGTCTGCAGAAAAAGAAATACTCAAACTCGAAGGTAAGGGAAGAAAATATTGCAGTCGTTTATTATTTACTTAGGGCTATGATCGTTGCAACTCGAAAAGTTCATTTTAGTTACGTTCTTCTTCTCCCTTCCTCTTGGTGGTGACGGCAGTGTGGGTGAGAGCTGGCTGTTGACACACGCCTGACAGATAGGTCGTAGCAGACTGGGTAGGACAGGTCGGGGCCTCGAAACCTTTGACGCGCCTGTTTTGAAAGCTGTCTTCAACTCTACCAAAATCTCCAGACTTGTTTCCTTATATAGAGATTTTGGGGAAAAAATCGAAGATCCCTGAATGTTCGATGTCACCAGTGAAACTGTCGTGAAACACGTGATAATTCATCTGTGATTATTTTAAAATCACGTCTAACTTTGCAGGTCATTCTGTTCGCACGCGCTAGTCTCGTGACACCTTCACTGATTGATGACAGTGCCCGTCCGTAATATTACACACCCTCTGTTTGTTGTTTGTTTGTTTTTTTGGGGGGGTCGGTGGGGTTGTTTGGTTTTTGTTTTGTTTGGTTTGTCTTAGGTTTTTTTTTGTACAACCTGTGAAATACCAACACGGCCGGGTGTAGAAAAATACAATGGGGCCCACACCACTAGACAAACGGCCAGACCAATAAAACCCGCCATTGGTGGGTAGTGTTTCACAACACTTTAAAGGAATTTTTTTAATTAAACTAAAAATTAATATTTGTTTATATACCTTAAAGAAAAACACATCTAATATAAAGGTATTTCTATGAATGCATTTCTTTATGAATAACAACAATATTAGAGAAAAATATTAAAGTACCTTTGTAAAATAATAAATTTCGAAGTATAAAATCAAGCATAGAAAAATTCTTCAAAAAGTACGCAATTCTATTAAAAACTACATATTAACATTATGTTATATGTACCAATTTCATTTTTTTTCTTTTAGTTTTGATAAGTAAACCATAACAGTTCACTCAATAAAAAAAACACAATGGGGTAAAAAAAAATAATCATACCGTTAATTTTTAGAAACAAATATACAGAGTATAAAAAAGAGAATTTGTTTTCGAAGCATAAATGTTTTTGTTTTGATTTATTTTTTAAGATCATTGAATAAACTTTTAACAGAAAAATGTTGAGTCAATGACTATTATGCAAACTTTTTTTTACCATACTTTTTAAAAACTTCAGATCTTGGAAAAATGACATTAATTTTGTTCAGTGTTTTGACAATATTAAAAATTGACTTTGATATTTTGAGTTTAATATATAATTATATATCGTTAAATTTATATAAAAACATTCTTGAATATTTTGCATTTCCTTTTAAAAACAAAAATATTACATTGGCTTCTATTTTACATTGAATGGTTGTGTAACATATTCAAAATCTACGAATATGTGAAATGTACGTTATGCATAAAATATTCACATGCATTGGAATCCCGAAACACTGACGACTCTCTTGGTTCAGGTACGAAACTTTTATTACCTTCTTGACTTTTAGGTTTTCGACACGAGGAGAGAGAGACACAATTTTTACGATGCTGACTGTTCGTCCAGCGTTAGCTCTCAACTCACTGACCCAACAAACGAGCGCGCATCCCGCAGCAAAACAACTGGACTGGCCTCGCCCAGATTCGAATCCCAACTCGCTTCATCCAGTCTCAAATCTCAACTCACTGCTTTTTTTCAAAATACCCAAGAATCCCTGCTCGTCGCTTCCGGGCATGACGTCATTCACATCCCCAGTCCTATTTCCTATCCGGGTTTTTTATTATGACATCTGTGATTGTCACATCCTCCCCGTGCGAGCGTGAACACCTGCGCTCAATGTGTGCCCCTACCCGTGCACTAAGCCGAAAAGTTCTAAGCCTAACTAAACTGAAAGATAAGATATAACCAACGAAAAATTATAATATAAAAAAAGATCCTTCCGCAATTATATAACAGTAGATTTAAACTATTAAACTAACTTTAAATAGTTTAATGTTTAAAAGGAAAATACAAATTACTCATGAAAGAATTTAATTTTATCAATGAATAATTCTTATGAATAACCATATTAAAGAAAAATGTTAAGATAACTTTGCGACCAATAATAGCATTTTATTTTGATTTTACAAAAATAAATTTTCCTGTAAAAACATAAGTGAAAGTCTTCAGAAAATCTAAAACTCATGGAAGAAGCGAAGCGCTTTTTTTTATTTTGCTTTTATTTCTTTTTTTTTAGCTTTTTCTTTTTTTGTTTTTTGTTTTTATTTTCTTTCTTTCTTTTTTTTTTTTTTTTTTGAGAACAGCCTTAAAAAACTTTTTGTGGAAAATCTTAAACAAAATGTATAAACTTAAATGGGGAAATAACTTAATAAACTTTAAATTTAAAATGCTAAATAAGAAGCTTAAAATTCAAAGTAACAAGATCAAAATTCCTACATACCATTTTTTGCATAATGAATTCCTCATCATCATATCGCGCTGGTAGCACGGATATCCCTGACCCTCTCTCGCCACTCCTCCCTATCGTTCATCGTCCTAGGTAGGTCTTCAGGACAACATCCCGTATCCTCACATAGCTGCTGAATGTACGTTCGAGCTGGTCGTCTTGCTTTTACGCGGCCATGTGTGGGGATCCATAAGAGTACATCTCTTATGAGTTCATCTCTGCTTCTCCAGCAGTGTCCTGCATGTCTGGTTCGTCTAACTTGAATAGTTTTCGTGATAGGGGGCAGGTGGCCGTACAGTTGGTGTCTTGTGGGGTGTTGCTGCCAGGACTTGTTCAGGATTGCACGCAGCATTCTTGTGTAATTGCCATCTAGCTTCTTCTCCAGCCGTTTTGTTAGCGTCCATGTAGTGCATCCATATAACAGTATCGATGTGACCGCTGCCTGGAAGAAACTGCGTTTCATTTTATCGGTTAGGTCTGATTTCCATATAATCGATAGCCTATTGATAGCTGTCCATGCTTTCGTTAGCCTCGTTTCGATGTCCTTTTCGGTTGATTCGACGCTGCTTCCTAGGTACGTGAATTTGTCTACTAGTTTAAGAGGGGTTCCTTCTAGAGTGGAGATGTCCCCCGTTTGATTATAGCACATATATTCCGTTTTGTGTGCATTAACATAGAGGGTTGCTGTGTGCATTAACATAGAGGGTTGCTGCTGCTCGTTCCAAACTATGCAGAAGTGTTTCGGCTTGGTCAGGTGTATTTGCCAGTATCGCTATGTCATCGGCGTAGTCGGCGTCGGTAATTGTTGTTGCGGGGTACCTTCTGCTTCTTTTCTTCGTCAGTTCGAAGCCATTCTCTTTGATTTTGTCAATCGATGTTCTAAGTACGTAGTCTAGACAAATGATAAAGAGGTACGGGGCCAGCGTGTCCCCTTGTAGTACTCCTGCTACAATGTCAAAGTATTCTGTGTCTCCATCCGGTGATCGTACTTTTACTTTAGTGCTTCTATAGAGAATCGTTATTGCCGCTACGGTTTCTTTAGGTATGCCGTACGCTAGTAGGATTTGTTCCATCTTTCCTCTGTGAATGGAATCGAAAGCCTTGGTAAAGTCGACAAATATTAATGTCGCTTGTAGGTTCTTTGCCCGTACACCTTCAAGGATTCTGCGGATGGTTAATATTTGTGAGGTCGTGGATCTATTTCTTCGGAAGCCATTTTGGTTTTTTCTTAGTATGTTGTCGATTTTGGGTTCTATTCGGTTTCGTAGTAGGGCATTGTAGATTTTGGCAGCTATGGATGTAAGTGTTATGCCTCGGTAGTTTTTGGCTAATCCGAGGTCCCCCTTTTTAGGGAAGGGGAGTATGCGTCCCTTCATCCATCTATCTATCGGATTTTGATTGTATACTGCGTTGCAGTGGCGGAGCAGTATGTCGTCGAATTGTCTGGTCTTCCATACTTCCGGGGGAATTTCATCCTGCCTTGCAGCTTTCCTATTTTTAATTTTTCTGAGGACCGAGTCGAGTTCTTCTTGTATGAACGGTCCTAGTTTAATGTCTAATTGTTTGCTAATTATTCTGGTGATTGGTTCATGTGTTATTTTTGGTGGGTTTCCAAGTAAGTTTTCGAAGTGCTGTTTCCACAGTTTTATTCTTTCTTGTTGGTTTGCTGCTTTAAGTTTTGCTTTGGCTGTGTTCTTTCTTCTGCTCACTTCGTTTATTGTTTGCCAGGCTATTCTAGATTGTCTATCTTCCACCGAGTCTCTAATCTTATCTATCTGATTTTGAGTGTATTCTGTTTGTTCCTTTATATATATGCCTGCTAATTGATATTGTGCCGTTTTTAGTTTTAAGGCATTTGTGTTTGTTGGGTTTTTTCGATAGTTTTTGGAGGCTGTTTTCACTAGTGCACGTTTTTCTCTCACCGCTAAAGTTTCCCATGGGACTCTATATTTAGTTTTAATTTTTGTTGGAATGTATTTTGCTGCTGCCTCGAGGTGTGGATTGACGAAATTTTCATATTCGTCGTTTGGTGTACTTTTTTCCGTCTTTTCTTGTAGTGTTTCGAATCTGTTTCTTAATTCTAATACGTATTTATCTCTTATATTTTTGTTGTTCAATAGGGCCCAGTCATAGTGTTTGGTGGTCGCTGTTCGTTTGGCGTTTTTTCGTAGGCTTAACCGTATTTTCGCTGTGACTATTCGGTGATCGGTGGACACACCCTCAAAAGAGGAGTATGCCTCGCAATTCAATGCACTATTTTTCCATTTCTTGTTTATAAGGACGTAGTCTATCTGAGCTTTAGTATTGTTTGCGTACGTGTATGTCCATAGTTTGCCCTCTCTTTTTTGGTAGTTTGTATTGAGGCATGCTAATCTATTTTCTATCATGAAATCTGTTAGATGTTGCCCATTCCTGTTTGACGTGTTGTGGAGGCTGTTTTTGTTGTTTCCGTTTTTCCCGATTTGGGCATTCATGTCTCCGCCAATGACTAACATGTTGTGTTTCGGGATGCTACGCACTAATGAGGATAACTCATCGTAGAAGGTGACTAGTTCAGTTTCTTCACTAACATTGGTGGGGCTGTAGCATGAGATGATTGTTGCTCTGGGGTTTCCGTTAAATGTAGCTGCCATCATTCTAGGTTGTATTTTCTCAACGCTATTAAGCGTTTTTAATGCTCTAGGTCCTATAAGTAATCCTACCCCTCCTACTGCGGCGTTGACAGGGTTTTTCCATGCGGATACAGTGGCGAGCGACCAGCCATTGCCAGTTTCGTGATATTTGATATCTTCGGTGTGCGTGTATCTGTGTTCTTGTATGCATATTATGTCTATCTTATGTTCTTCGGCCGATGCGATTAGCTCTGGGAGTTGTCCTATTCTATTTAAGGTTCTTACGTTAAATGTGGCTATTTGTAGTGTTTGCTTGCATTTTAGTAGTTTTGATTGTTTGAGCTCTGTAGCTGATTTTTCGAACACTGAGGCCAGGGCTCCAACCTCAGCAGGAAGCGCCCCTTTTTTACCCGCGCGAAGAGCGATGCGGTTTGTGTATGTGGTTTGAGTGTGGGTCATGGTTATCTTTCGATGGCTGTTTTATTCTCTTCTATAGAAGCCACTCTTATAGAGGAGCAGCAGTAGTTCCCCGATCGAACTAACGATCCTGAGCGTAAAGTCGTCAAACTCACGTCCAGGACCCGTTTAGGTATTGAGTTTGGTCGTCCATGGGTTTATTCAAATACCTTTACGTACATCATGCTGCTTCCCATGTGTACGCAAAAAAAAGAGGGGTGTAATTTTGGTTTAAGTTTTCTTAAGTTTTAACTTACTTAAAGTCCAAGATTAAGGTACTTTCGTATGACTTTCACTGGTACTGACTTTTGCTTTTTTTTTTTTTTTTTTGCTGTATTGGGACTTTTCCTAGGCTTTTTTTTTATATACTACAGTTGAGAACCTAGCAGGCTTCAGGAATTATAGAGCTTAAAAAAATTTTTTTTTCTTTCTCTTGGGTGGGGGGGGGGGGTGGTAGCATTAGGTGTTTTAGGCTTTTTCTTTTTCTTCTAAACTACTGTTAGGGCTTTCTTTACGAATTTTTAAATTATATTATAGAAGAGATTCAAAATCATTCTGCCTTGTTCGCTGACATTTGGAAAGACTAACATCAGTTTGGCTTTATAGTAGAGTAAGCGTGTCTTTACATTTAAAACGCATAGTTTAAGCATTATTTCACAAACAAAATACAGCATAACATTTTGTAAAATTCAGCATTTTAAATTGATAGGACTTAAAGACATACTGACCAATATTGATATATTTCTTCCAGTTGGCTCCTGAGTTCAAATGTTTCTTCTTCGTTTTGACTTTTATTTACTACTGAATTTTAGGTAGTTTTGGAGGCGGTCTACTGGGTGGGGGAATATTCATTTCATTTTTTTTCCCTTTCTCTTGGGGTGGGGGGCTGTGGTAGCATTAGGTGTTTTAGGCTTTTTCTTTTTCTTCTAAACTACTGTTAGGGCTTTCTTTACGAATTTTTAAATTATATTATAGAAGAGATTCAAAAACATTCTGCCTTGTTCGCTGACATTTGGAAAGACTAACATCAGTTTGGCTTTATAGTAGAGTAAGCGTGTCTTTACATTTAAAACGCATAGTTTAAGCATTATTTCACAAACAAAATACAGCATAACATTTTGTAAAATTCAGCATTTTAAATTGATAGGACTTAAAGACATACTGACCATCACAATCTACATAAAAAGAATATAACAATTTGATATAATATAAATAAACCTTATACTTACTTATTTACTTCTATTAAGGTTAATGATATCCCAAATGCAAAGAAAAATTTCGTTGAATTTCTTAAGCCAACAACACAGGACTAGCGAGCTTAAACACAAACGAAAGCTAGAATGCCATACTGAAATCAACCTCGAGTTCTGTCTCTTTTCATAATGACTTGACCTCTAGTATATAATATGTAGGGTTTCTAGGGTTGGGCACGATTAATAATTCTACCATTTTTACCAAAACGAGCGAGTTCTCAACTGTCCTGCAAAATAAATGTGGGCAACGATTTGCACTCACCTGAAGCAAAAACGCCACATTGCTTCGTGTGTTAGCAGTGTGAGCAGCCATTTTGCGATATGACCGACGCACAAGCGCACGTTCGAGTCCGTAATACTGCCATCGCTTATGCATATTCACAAGTTTATTGTGAACATAAGCGACAGACGGCAGTCTTGCATTCAGAACCAGAACGAAAGTAACATATGGTTGAAATGCATTGAACGAAACTTCATCGTCGAAGTAACCAAATTTCGTTTGTAAACAATGAACATTTGTTTCGTCTGCCTTTGTCGGTTAGAGTATACGAGAAACAAGTCTTGTTACAGTATTATCTGGCGGGCTAACTAACATAAGACTTTAGCTACATCTTCAACCGTTTGACGTAGTACAACGTATTGATCCACTCGTCTTCAATATTCGACGCTGTTCACTACAATGTGACTACAACATATCAATGGTCTCTAACCTTTAAAAAAGTGGATTTCCACTGTTAACTACATTATCGGTGGATAAAGAAGTGGATGAAGAAGTCACCCTTACATTCTAATTATTAGAAGATTCTAGGACATGTGATGTTGTCTGTACTTAGCCAAATTTTATGCGTGAGATTACTTCATCGGTCACAGTTCCGAACTCTTCTAAGAACAAATTACGAGTCACGGTGATACCTGGAATTTAGGGATATTTCTATTCTGTCTTATTTTATTTCGTGTTTTATCATTTATTCTATTTTTTATTAAAACTTTATTAACTTATTAATTTCCACATCGTCACCAAAGATAAAATCGTTCATTTCTTGTCTAAAAAGGTTTCTAATGATACCAACAATATCTAACACTGTTCACAACAAATTTACATTTTTGTACAATTATTGTGGAGTTCTTATTCACAATGGCAAAAAGGAATTAGAAGAAGAAGAAGAAGAAGAAGAAGAAGAAGAAGAAGAAGAAGAAGAAGAAGAAGAAGAAGCTTTCGACCAACATATTCCTGAGATTTAAGCTAAAAATGATTTTCAAAGCGAACATACTAGAAAAGGAGAGAATTTTATTCTTCGACCCAGTCCTCGTTCTCCTTCGACTTCCGATCACGAAACAGATCAAAATTAAGCTAAATTCTGATTTCTCGAATAGCAATAAGGACGTATGAATATTTTCGTGACTAAGTCATGTAAATATATTAGTTCGAGTGGTTGTATTAGTAGGTTAAAGGCCTTGACTTTTTAGACTACTTCGTATTGAATACTAAAATAGTGAAATGTTCGTGTTTCTAGCTATTCACACCTAATATAAACTTAACTCTAATTTTCATATTCCAATCAAACCTTACTGTGCTTTTTTGTTTATTTGCTGGTTGGTTGATTGGTTGGTTGGTTGGTCTTGGTAATGATGGTTTTTGGTTATTTTTCATTTTTGTTTGATTTTTTTAAATTTCTTGTTGATTAATTTTAACAGCATATCAACTCGTCTAGGTTTATTTTATGCCTAGAAGTTCATGAGTCGTGTTCATTGTACGTTAATATAAAAAAATTTCTGCGTTATTGTTTCTTAAGAGTATTTTTTACACGTGATCCAATCGAAAACAAGTAATCTTTTAACAGATCAATTTGACCCATAGATGGGACCCTAATTGGTATTACCATTCTGGCACTGAGTGGACCTAGGAGTAATGGCAATGAAAGGGTACTCCACACTACCCAGATCTCTGGAACTGGAGATGTAGTTTAGTGTCATACCCAGGACTCTTCTTTTGTGTGTGGAGGGAGCAGAACCCTCTTCAGGGGGTACAGTCAGCGTATTCTCCCCACAGCCGACATAGTGAATTTAGTACTATTCATTCATATATAACTCTTGTATAAAATTTGCTGTCAGAATTGGCCGAGTGAGAGACCTGGGTTCAATCCCAGGTCGCGTCATACCAAAGACTTTAAAAATGGTTCTTGATATTTCTTTGTTTAACACTCAGCAATATAAGGTACGTATCAAGGATAAGGTGGAGCAATCCAGCGCCCTCCCTAACACCTCGGTGTAGTAGCTATTGAAGAGGGAGCCTTCTTGTCGCCCTCGACTACGGTCGCCAACCTTACTTACTTAGAGGGGAATAAGGGGAAAATAGTCAGATTCATACTTTTACCAGGCTATTAGTGCGATGTGAATGTGAAATGCAAACAGCCTCGTCCAGGGTTTGAACCCGGGTAGTCGTGTCCACATTTTTTCAACAATAACCAGTACATTACGAACCTCTCCTTATCTAGGATGATCGCGCAATTACATTCACTTTCAGACAAATATCCTTGGGAAAGGCATGAACCCTCTTATACTCCCAGCTATGGGTTGAATAGTACCACTACTGTTCTTCTAGAAGGATGGATTTGGCATTAAATAACCCAAGAAGGTTGGTATGTCATTAAACAACTAAACGAACAAACAAATCATCTTGGATGACGTATATATCAATTAGATATTAATTAGAAATAGAAAAAGTTAGTTGAATTGAAAAAACTTTTTAGTTAAGAGAATTTTACAACGAAGCAGACGGACATGGGGGTGTCTATGAACGTTGCCCTTTTTGGGGGGACATCATAGAATACCTCGGCTGGCCAGTTTTTAATTCCAAGTCCGATATATTAAGTAAGTTATGATTACCCCCCACCCACCCACACACACACACACTTTCTCTCTCTCTCTCTCTCTCTCTCTCTCTCGTGAAATGATTTTTGCTCTTACTCTTTGGTTGAGAATCGAATGAAAATCGAACTGACTAAATAATTGTCGTATGATCGGTCAATTTCCCCCGTATTTTTTGTGATCATATTCATCTTGATCAAAGCGTCTTACACCTAGTAACAGATTTTGGAAACACCGGACTAAGACAAAAGAGTCTAGTCTTCCTTACATTTCACCCAAGTCTAGGGAAATAAAAAATGGTTTTATGTCTTTTTCGGGGGCATTAGCGCAAAACCAAACAGCCACGTCAAAGGATTTGGACTTGGTTTGCAGAGTCCATTTCCTACAACGATAACCGTTACATCATACGTGCCTCAATTGCATTTTCTAAATTACTTTTTTCCAAATATCCCGGAAGGCTCCCTGTAACATTGCGGTTTTTGTGCTGAACTGCAACATCCTTATAAGCGAGTGGAAATTCCAGTCGCTTTTTTCGTTCACTTTCGGACTAATACCCTTGGGAAAGGCATGAACCTCTTTATTCCCCCACTATGTGTTAAACTTTACCACTACTGTTCTATAATTTGCTTTTTTTTGTTTAATGGCATATCAACCTTCATCCTTCATGGATTATTCAATGCTAAAATTGTCCTTGTACAGCAATGATACTATTTAAACTATAGCTGGGAGGTTAAGGGGGTTCATGCCTTTCCCAAGGGTATTTGTCCGAAAGTGAACGTAATAGCGTCACTGGAGTTAGAACCCGCTTACTTCTAGGCTACCGTCTTGCACTTTACCCAAGGCAACATAAAGACTCCACTTGTTCTTCTATGAGGATAGCTTTGCTATTAAATAACCCACAAAGTTTGATATGCCATTAAACAAAGAAACCAAACAGAACTAGATATTCCGACAAATTTCAATCAAACTATTCATAAACATAGTTGACTTCATTTCTTTCTTCTATTTTAAACATCATCCTTTTGATTAATTTTGCTTTGCTTTAAATATAGTATTGAGATTTACCACTGAGTAATGCTTAAAATATTTCACCTCTAGTCCATCATTTGCGATTTCTTTTCAAAATAAGAGAATTCATTTTTCTATTTCCTAAATATTCTTCAGTTAGTGAAACGACAAAATTCAATTAACTAATTCCACAATTTTCATCATACAACGTGTGAAAGCACGTGCGATACCCTGTCCTCATCAGCCGCCAACCAGAGTGATAACACAGTTTCGGTAGCTCAAGGCTGTACTGCCACTCCTGGCGCAACCAATCAGCTTTTGCCACCGGACAGTGTATTTAAAAGAAATATATATATCTATATATACGCCAGATCAATTAGCGTATATTTTCATGTCATATTTATGTATGGTACCTGCAAGAGTAGAGAGTAGAGTATGTAGAAGAGGGGATACTGACTTGACCAAGAATATCGTATTTTTTGTTGGATGGAAGGGATCTTAGAAATGGTAAGAAAAGAACAATAGAATCAATAAATAGGATTAAATTTATGAAAAGAAATGTACAAGATGTTTTTTTTTCCTTTTTGTGGGGAGAGTTTATAAAGAAGCTAAGTTTTTTTTAATGTCTGTTCAACGACAGTTGAGTTCTCGGTAAGTGTTCACCAATAAACTTGTGGGCGGCTATTCTACGTACGTGCTTGGGGTGAAGTGGCTTGGTTCTAAAAGAGATATATTCTGAGTGCCATCCTTACCTGACCGCTGAGGGAAGTGAAGGAACGACCATGTCTAGAGGTCGTGCAGGGGAATGTAAAAATGAGAACTGGCCAATTGTAGACTACAGCGTTTCATCTATATATTTTAGTGTGATCAAAAATGCGTCCCTAGTGATGCCTTTTGAATGACCAATAAGGCTTCTTTGTCATGTGATTGCACACTGCTTTGTTTTCTGCCGTCAGACTGACCTTGAACGACCGTTCTATTCTTGACTGCAATGAAAAATTTAAAAATCATAACGAGATTTGACTTAGTATGTAACCACAAATTACAAAGAGCTGAGAAGTTTTTCAGTTAGCAATTAAGTTAGCTGAAATCTTTAAGCGGAAATGTGAGTCAAATTGGAAAGTTCAAGCGAGTGCATCACAAGAAGACCAAATGTAAAGAAAATGGATTCATATCTTGTCACAGGTTTGATTGGAGAAATAAAAATAGTGAATTTGGGAACACGTGTGAGATGACGCAATAACTTAGTGAGATGACGTCACATTAAAGATATCCTGAATTTAAATATATAAAAATTAGCGAATTTTGAAAAAGTAGTCAATGGTCAGCTGGAAGCGGTCGTTTGTTGGGGTGAGATGTCGGTCGGGTCGGAGATGTCTCTTTGTATCTCTGTTCATAGACCCTTACAGATTTTATCTTTCTCGTGCTACTGTATACAGTATGAATATCAAACTGTATATCTGGATAATAAAGCAACATTTTTCTATAAAAATATTGGACATAATACTGTGACACCAATACGTTCCAATAAATGATTGTTAATTGTTAACCGAGAGTTCTTGTTTTTGAGTTGCCAATACCCAAGTAACTTTGCTCCAACGAGCCAACCCGAAGTTCAGCGTGGATTGCGTCATTGTTTATCTGTGGATCTTTCAAACACAGCGTGGGCACAGAGAGGATTGATAAAAAAGACACCTAAAAATGCATTTGGCGAGGTTACAAGGATAAAACCAAAGTAAAAGTACCGTGACAACTATAGTACCGCATTTGGCGCTGTTACTAGGATAATCATTATTACATTTGGTGCCACAAATGTTGTCGTGCACAATGGTATTACATTTGGCTCTGGTATTGATGTTGGTAGTCGTGACCGCGATATTGTTATAGTGGTGCCATGAAGCATATTTGATATGAGTGCCCTGCCAGCATAGTATCACATTTGGTAACTGGCCGTGCCAAGATATTGTAAAATTTAGTACCGACCCCAGAACATAGTGTTATAGAAAGAAAGAAAGAAAGAAAGAAAGAAAGAAAGAAAGAAAGAAAGAAAGAAAGAAAGAAAGAAAGAAAGCGTTTTATTGGATATAAACATTGAATGTTTAAGATGGAATGGCAAAAAACGCTTCTAACATTTCCCTAGCAAAATATGTTGCTGTAGACTTTTACATTTAAGTAATATATTACAAAGGAAATTTTGTCAAAATTTACGAAGACTTTTATTGGAAAATCTGCAACATTTCAGCAATACAAATAGCCACATACATAATTTAGAATATCTAGCCATAATCTCACATTGTGTCCATTTGAAATCCGACTTCACATCAAATAAAGTGTTGTCTTTCTTCATTTATTTTAGTGATTGATAAATCCGGTCGACGTCTTTTGTCGTCTCGCCTCGCTTTTTTTTCTCTTCTTCATCATACAAGCCTCAACTCGGAGTTTGCTTTAAGGAATTAAGTAGTTTAACCCTTGTCACGTGATGTCTATCCGTCTGATATTACTCGTCATTCAAATTGATTTCTTCCCGGCAAATATTCTCCTTCACTTAATGCCCTGCTGAGATTTCACAATATATGCTGTTTACTCGTGCAATTCTAAAGTTCCTGTAATGAGTTTGTCACACTGGGACCCCATCGACAGTCACCTTTCACAAAGGCGGCCATAATTCTTTGTGGGGATCAGAGAACAAGTGCACCACCTTGACGACCAGCAGTAGATGTGGTGTTGGGTTTCTCAAGGTAACAGGGACAGAGCTATTGTGCAGATTGGAATAAATTATAGGATGCAAAATCTAAAACAGGCAGACTAAAAGAGGGAATTGTAAGGGAACAAAATAAAGAAAGAAAGAAAGAAAGAAAGAAAGAGAAATAATGAATATAGAATGGCAAAGAAAAAGACTCGATAAAAACGAAGAATGAATTAAAAGAA
Organism: Sepioteuthis lessoniana; assembly: GCA_963585895.1. NCBI lineage: Eukaryota > Metazoa > Mollusca > Cephalopoda > Myopsida > Loliginidae > Sepioteuthis > Sepioteuthis lessoniana. The sequence continues at coordinate 135,732,973 of OY757907.1, forward strand.
GTAAATCAGTTAAGTATGTAGAAAGAAAGGAATAAACAAGAAAGGTCTTCTGTTTGGAAAAGGCAATATATTAAAAGAAAAGGAGAAAGAAAAACAATTCCATTAAAAATGAGGAACTGACTAATGAAGTAGAAAGAGAGGAATAAAAAGAGAGAAAGTGTTGGAAATGAGTGGGGAAATTGGGGAGAATTAAGTGAGAAAATGAAATTAAAAAGAGGAAAATACGACACGCGAGTCCAAAGCAAAAAGAGGAGACGCAGAAAATTGATTCAGAAACCATTAGTCACGTTTTTCTAACAAAAATAATGTTATTGGCGAAAATATCGTTATTGATTATCTCTTAACATTTTGTGAATTCTATTTGTAAAATGTTTTTGTTTTTTGTTGTTTTGGGGTTTTTGCTTTGTTTTGTTTTTCTGTTTTCTTGTTTATTGCATTTCGAAACGAAGATATTTATTTGTCGCTTCACGAAACTAAAATGTCACAAGGATTTTATTCAGTTTATTTTTTTTTTTATTATTTCCATCCTTCCTTCCTTCCTTCCTGTACTTATTCATTCATTCCTAATTTACATTTTTTTTTTTATTTCCTGTTTTACTTTTTCAATGAGAGTTCTCAGGAAACCAAAGTCGTTTTATAAATTTTTTCTTTCATTTTACTTTTATTCTTTCTTTCTTTCTTTCTTTCTTTCTGTAACTTTTTCTGTGTATTTCTTTCTTTCCCCGACAGTATTCCACACAGAAAATATCCATACGCCTTTTCTTCTTTTTTTCTTTTCTTCTTTTTTCTTTTTTGTGTTTTACCATATTTGCCACCCTAACGCAGATTTTTAAAAAAGAAAAAAAACCAAAGCACCCTAATAAAGCTGCAGACATCAGTCCATACCACTGATCCTATGCCACTTTTGTACTATTGTCGTAAAAAGGAACCCTCGTTCCCAGCCATACGTTATTTTTCTTCCTCGTTCAAATGCAAATGAATTCATTTTACTAATGTATGAAAGATAATTTCTAAAGACAAAAAGAACACGTGGCCAACCTTACACAATACGCTTTGTATACCCCAATGTGACCGAGTGTCAGAATGATATCAGGCTTCATCATTTCCTGCTCTAACCCTGAAATTTTCTTCCAGTTTATGCAATTTACCATTCTTTAAAAGACTTAGGTAGAGTGTTCGCTAATGGTCCAGGAGACCGGGGTTCAATCCTAGGTCGAGTCATACCAAAGACTCAAAACATGGTAAATGATGCCACCTTGCTTAACACTCAGCGTTATAAGGTACGGATCAAGGGTAAGTGGAGCAATTTAAGGAAAAGGAGAAGCACCCTCCTTTACACCTCGGTGTAGTAGTTATTCAAAGGGGAGCTTTCGGGTCACCCTCGACAAAGGTTGCCAGCTTTACTACTTTTATATTGTTTCCCAACATTATCTCGAATTCTAGAATTAAAATAAAATCCCCATTCAAATTTACCAAAAGTTAAATTTGTCAACAAGCAATCATAATTACTATCAGAGTGAAATATTCACGATGGAACAAATTCTTTTATTCTTTGTTGAGAGAATCTCGGATTGTAGACGAATTAGGAATAGTACAGAATTGATCTTCTGTCGACTTTTTAAAGTTTTCTTGACTAAAATCTTGTTTAAATGATATAATTAAGGCTCTAAAGTGAGGGTTTTAGTAACAGTAATTTATTAAGCTTTTTCCTTAGATGTGGCACAAAGCTGTATGAATGGGACACCCAATGAAACTCGAACCCACTCGTTAAATACAACAAAATATCCCACCTTGTTTATATAGTCTCCTCTTAAGTTTATTTTAGTGGGCTAATATCAAAGAATATCATCATCATCATCATGTCGTGCCCCTAGCACGGATTTCCCTGACCCTCTCTCACTATCCGTCTCTATCGTCCATCGCTCCCGGCAGGTCTTCCAAGCTACATCCATCGTTCAACCTTTGCTCGTCTGTATGAAGAGGTCCACAGGAGTACATCGCTTATGAGTTCATCCTTATTTCTCCAACAGTATCCTGCATGTCAGGTTCGTCTAATTTGGATGGCTTTCGTGATGGGTGATAGGTGGCTGTACAGCTGCTGTTTTGTGGGACTTGTTCAATAAACATATCGACCGAAAAATTTTAAAAACTAAAAAGATCCGTTTCAAAAGTGAGTAACAATACAAAATGCAGAAAACGATCCTCTCTCTCTCTCTCTCTCTCTCTCTCTCTCTCTCTCTCTCGCTCTCTCTCTCTCTCTCTCTCTCTCTCTCTCTCTCTCTCTCTCTCTCTCTCTCGCTCGCTCGCTCGCTCTATGCCGGTGGGGGCTTAGAATACACTGAATACATCCCCTGCAGAGGTGTAAGGCCTTCCCAAAAAAGAGCGTCCAGGGTATAACGTTAAATGGAACCTATGGGAAGTTTGGGTTACCCCTTCGTTGATATTACTCACAAATCCACTCTGACCCAGAGTGGTAGTACTAGTTAGGGTCAATCGATAGGTCAAATAGATATATGTGAAAATTATCTGTATTAGATAGGAACACTTGATAACAAATAAATTTGTGGAGGTGCCCGTGGTTATCTTCGTAGGAAATGGACACGGCGACACGAGTTTAAATCCTGGACGAGACTGATAGCATTTCACATAGCACTAATACCCTTGGGAAAGGTATGAATTCAATTATTCTCCCTCCAGCTATAGGAGTACAGACTGGGTTCTTCAGCCTTGGTGAGGCAACTTGTCTAGGAGAAGGAAAACTCTTATTTCAAACCTGTTAAACTCCGCTTAAGAACTGACCTTGTGTCATATCCTGCCCGAACGGAGAGGTTGGGTAAATATGGATATTATATAACTTTGTGTAAAACTCGTTAGAAACAACGGCACAAAAAATTTCAATAAAAACATACAATGTTCGCAATTCCGTAACCTCTCGGCATAAAATTACACCAGATGGATTGACATGCAGTTACAATCAATCTCTCTCTCTCTCTCTCTCTCTCTCTCTCTCTCTCTCTCTCTAGGTCGAACCGTAAAGACAGAACAATTGTTAATACGGCAACTCATGATTAAGAATAACGATCTCTCTTTGTCTGTGTGTCACTGTCTCAGGAAACCCGACAGCTTGACAATATCTATCATTTTGTTTCTCTCGAGGCGACAATATTGCTGTAGATAAAAAAAAATCTCTCTCTCTCTCTCTCTAATATTTCAGTATCGTCATTCTAATTATCTACAGACAAAATTAAAACGAAATATCATTAAATAGAAGAAAAAAAACAAAAACAGAAATATCTTCCTTTCTGTACATTTCCAGTTTTATTCCTTTGTTTTCAATCGATTCACATTTCTGTGCTTTTGTTTAATCGGTTTACACAAATTATGTAACCCGTGATATCACAGGTAGGATTTACTAAACAAATACACTCGAACTATAATTCATGCGAGACGATCCATTAACCCGTTGAATTAACGTTGTAACAGCGTGATTCTATTTAGAAAGGATTAAAGGATTACGGGGTGGAACGATAAAATTGTCGCCCTAGAAAATACGGCATGATTCCCTTTCCGATTAATGAAAACCGGGTTTCTTTTTTTGTTGCAGACCATCTACTAGTTGGCCAGTTGTGTACAAATCCCAATAGCGATAGGAGCCGTCTATCATGTCTGAAAGTGACACAATGTTCAACGAGCGAGATCGGAGATGCGCCGCTGTACAACTCATGCTCTCTACCGATCCAAGTTATGACAACAGGACCATTGCCAGCACCCTCAAAATGCAAATCCGGACGGTTCAACGTGCTCAGGGTAATGAAAACAAAGTTTCCGGCTACTGTTATGGTCTTTGGTGTGGTTTCAAGTGAGGGCCACATCATGCCACCTCACATCTTCGAAGTCGGCTTAAAGGTCAACACCAAAGTGTACCTGGATGTGCTGAAGAGTGTGGTGATCCCCTGGTGCAATCAGGTGGCTGGTGGCAGACCTTGGGTGTGGCAGCAGGACTCGGCGCCGGCCCACAAGTCCAAAGAGATCCAGGCTTAGCTTCAGAAGGATTGCTACGACTTTGTACCCTTCTCTCACTGGCACCCTCCTCCCCCAACCTGAACCCGCTGGACTACTTCGTTTGGTCATACGTCGAGAACATCACCAACATGACCTCCCACAACACCAAAGCCAGCCTGATCGCCGCCATCCGCCGAGTATTCACCGAGGTCCCGCCGGCACTTGTGGAAAAGGCATGCTCCCAGTTCTGGATCCGTATCGAGGCGGTGATTGAGTCTGAAGGCGGCTACATTGAATAGATGTCAGTTTTCTACATAATCAAGTTACTTGAATTGTTTTTTTCAATAAAAGTTTTAAGATAAAGCTGTAATGTTGTTTTCTTTAGGACGACAATTTTATCGTTTCACCCTGTATAATTATATTGACATAGTTATCTCCGTAATGCTGACTATTTGAAGGATTAAAAAATTACGTTCTGTACGAATCTTGACTTACAAATATTTATCAAATTGGATTGCTTTATTCTTTGTTTTAAAGCATTGGAAATGTACTGCTCTAATAAAAGTTTCGCTATTAAGTACCGTTTTGTTGGATCACAGTTGCATATATATATATACATATTGTTATTCACAGACTGTTTCGTTGTATCACAACTATTCAGTGTGGCTAGACACGTAGGACACTTGAAGCTGGGATCGAAACCCGCCCAACTATACGTTAAACTTAGCATCAGCCCGCTCGACCAACAAGCGTACCATGTTGGCTAAGGAATTATAAGGTAGGAAGCAGCAGCGGAAGCAGCAGCGTTCGTTTGTCTTACCGAATACCAGAATGCTCAATTCGTTCGCCCATTCGTATAATGGTTAGAGCGTTTGCCAATTGTTCGTGAGACAGGGGTTCAATCCCAGATTGAATCATACCAAAGACTCAAAACATGGTACTTAATGCCTCCTTGTTTGACACTCACCATAATAAGGTACTGATCAAGGGTAAGTGGAGCAATCAAGGAAAAGGAGTAGCACCCTCCTCTACACCTCGGTGTAGTAGCTATTGAAAAAGGAGCCTTCGAGTCACCCTCGACTACGGTCGGCCAACTTACTATTTACAAATATATATATATGCGCGTGTGTGTGTGTGAGTGTAATAGTGATATGATAACTCAGAAAATTCAAACAATAATGGAATAACAAAAGAAACATTAATCGTGATTGTATCGAATTTCATTTTGTTCGCTGAATTTTGAGTCAACTTTTCCTGAATGATATTGGGATTAAACTAGCAAAGTTGGATTAAGTACATCAACAAAAAAGTTAATTCTTCTGAGATATAATTTTTTTTTTTTTCGTCATCCGGTTTCATGTATAAAATATTTTTGCACATACATATGTATGTGGTGCATTCAATAAGTTTCCAGATTTTTTTTTTTTTTTTTTTGTACAGGCATTTAAAATTATGGTAGACTCTTGAAAAATCAGTATGTTATTGCTATACATCTGATGAGATGACTGACCAATTTTTATGATTTCAGGTTCTAATGAACAGCTACAGCCGGAATTCGAATACACCCTACTAAATCCTGATTGTCACAGCTGGTGAATTTCAAAAATGCAATCTGGACGTGAGGACACCTTAAAAGAACGATATGCAATAAAATTCTGTTTTAAACTTGGAAAACATGCCACAGAAACGTATGGAATGCTTCAGACTGCTTTTGGAGCATCTTGCATGAATCGAGCATCAGTTTTTGAGTGGCATAAGAGATTTAAGGAAGGCAGGCAGTCTGTGAGTGATGATGAAAGGTGTGGGAGAGTAAGGAAGTCAATAGACCAGACTTGATTGGCCAAAGGGTTACTATGTTGAGGTTTTAAGGGAGTTCATGAAGAGATTCTATCGGAAGAAGACATCACTCTTCAAATCGGGTCAGTGGTATTTCCACTAGGACAATGCACCAGTCCACAACTCTATCCTTGTCACAGACTATTTGACCAAGATGGGCATCAAGACAGTTCTTCACCGTCCCTATAGTCCAGAGGTTGCTCCCTGTGACTTTTGGTGATTCCCTAAGCACAGAGGCTGTCGTTATGAGACAATTGAGGAGATGAAAGAGGCTGTGACGAAGGTCATTGACACGCTGACACAAGAGGACTTCCATGGGGCCTTCGAGAAGTTGTTGGAACAGTAAAACAAGTACATTGCAGCTAGATGAAATTACTTCGAAGGGAACTAGAGTTTCACGTGTGTACTATCAATAAAAGTCCCTATACGAAAAAAGTCTGGAAACTTATTTAATGATCCTCGTATATATGGGACATATAAGTAGGATTGTTGTAGGTCGTCGGTGAATTGTAAGGTTCTGTTGGGATGATTCTGAGTTTCGTATCTGACTCTTTTTTTTCTTCTTCTTACCCCATTCATCAGTTCTTTTGTCTGTGAAAAGCTGCAAGAGAATTAAAGACAGAAAGACATGAATACCTTTTAACTAAAAACTTTATTTTGGAGTTTAAAGACAATTTTGTGGTGTTGAATGTTTCACTGAACCAGTAGAAATAGTCGCGTCTCCAAGACAAGGCATATAGATATACTAGAGTCATGTTCGGTGAGTTATACGTTTGAAGTTCACCGTGTGTCCAGTAGGAGTGTTCACTGAAATATGTTTTGTATAGGCGGCTACTATCAGAAGACGCAATCTACCGCTAACCCCAGGATTGAGTAAGCACATATGCTACCCGCCAGCAGCCAAAAGAAACAGGTCCTTTCAATATAACTAATAACATCATAATGAGAGTTATGGCGCTTGGAAGCCCCTATTTTGGGGCATGCGCCGATTTCGCTTCCTGTCAGAGGCCTCCTGGGAACCGCTACTTTGGAATTTTCTTTAATCCCCACATATACTCCCTGCAATTTTATAATAACCAAAAAATTCTGACAACAGTGCCAATAGAAATAATTATCGTGGTTATATCTGAACCTGGTGCAAATTCAAGCTTTTCTTATCGCCACAAATTGATTTTACCGGATTGGCGGAATATATTATAGGGGCAAGCTTCTGTAGTACTGTTCAGATGTTGAAAAATACTGTGATCAAATCAGTTTAAATTGACAGTTGATGAGTCCGAGATTAAATGAAAGCTTGGCTTTGATTGTATTGTTTTCAATCAGGTGACCGAAACAGTTCTTGCATTTTGAAATAAGCTAACCAGTGAGAAACGCTCGACTCGAGTGGTTGTATGTTCCATCTCAGGTCGTTTATTTTCTGTAGGCCGCAACAGCTGATTAAAGGAAAGTGTCATCGAAGTAGTAAATAAATTATGCGCAAATAAAAATAAGGTTTCGTTGTTATTCCTCATTTCAATAGAGAAGAACTTCGGAAACGGAAGATGACGACACAAAACTACAAACAAGAACAAAGATGGCGACATCAGGGTGACGTGTGGCGACTGACAAGACGACCGATGAACGAAGTAAAGAGAAGAGAGAGGCTCTGTCTGACTGGCTAAGTAAGGGCTACATAACACACAACCCCTCAACGTTTAGCTTTTATATATATATATATATATATTTTACAAACAAAATAAATATTTGTAGTGGTAAGGGAGAAATTGAATATTCAATGACCGAATTTTGCTTATTTTCACCTCAGCCTAAAATTTGTTTCAGAAAGTATTAATTGGTATGTTTTGTTATTGAACAGTTGGCGAAAGGGATTGACAGTGGCAAGAAATACTGCCTGCCTTAAATAAGAACCGCAAAACCAAATTGACTTTCATCCAAGTGTAGGAGCTTATCACAATTACATTTTTAAAGATTTTGTTTTTGAATTTGATCTTAAATCAATGACACAAAATTGTAGTTCAATATGACAAGCTGCACTAAAAATGAAGATAAATGTACAATGTAATTTCTCCTTTTGGTTGATCTGGCATATATATAGATTTTAAATACCCTGTGAGGCGGCAAAAGCTGCTTGGTAGCGCAAGGAGTGGCAGTACCGCCTTGAGCTACCGAAACTCTGTTATCACTCCTGGTTAGCGGCTGATGAGGGCAGGGTATCGCACGTGCTTTCTTACGTTGCATGATGAAAACTAATTCCTTGGATAAATTAAAGGGATCTGTTTAAAATTCTTCAAAGAATAATAGATGTGTCTTGCATCAGAAGAAAGACGAAGAATCCATTTATTGACTTGCTTGATGCTAAAGAAGATATTTAGTCACTCACCAAGGACCAATATTAGCATTAATATATCTGTGATATACTAACACTAAAATAAACTCATTTATCCGTACAAAAATATCTAACATTTCGTAAATACATTATACAGTGTTATTAAAAGAAAGAATTTACAGACGTGTCTCCATAACCAGGAACATACACATATTGTTACACTAACAAACAGTATATAAATGGGTTACAAAATGGGGGGGAAAGCTTACTTGAAGAAAAATGTCACGTGCTTTTACCGCTTCCTGTCAGGGACCGAGATATGTTTCTCCTGTTCAAAGAGCAGAGACAAAATAAATCGAGAATGAGTTTCTGAGAGTATCGTTAGACACCCCACGAGGAACCCAAATGACAAGCCCATTCTCAAAAGAAGATTATTATTTATTATCTCCTTGTGCATTGAACGAAACGTTCTGATAAAAACGGGACTGAAAACGCTAACCTGAATCAATTACTGTATAATTTAATATGGGCGCTTGTTTTCAAGCAATGGTTAATTGTTCGTTGATCGTAAATTTAATACGGCTGGGTACTTTAAATTTTGGGCAGATAAGCAAATCCTTGAAACCTTAAAGATTATTACTACTTTAGAGAAATTTCATCTTTACTTGCTGCTCTAGTAAGTATTCTTGTGCCAGACTAGGTTTAGGAAATACAAGAAGTTCCAAATATTGCATGGCAGAAAAGTCGAGAAATAGTTAACATTAACACTATAGTCATATATACATAAAATGATTTTTCTTCGTAGATAATGAACATTTATTTTAAAAGTGAGAATGGTGATGTTTAAAAAAAAGATCTATTAGTAAAGGCAATAAATTGATAGACTGATTTTAACGGTATGTCAAGCCGTTAAGGGTTATTTCCTGCCTTGATATTAGAGAATTTCGTATATTGTACATTTATATTTATGTTTTTTTGTGTAATTGTCTCTTAAGAATTTTTCGCAAACAGTTATGATATCAAGTATTCTTATCTAATACAAACAAGTTACACATAACTATATTTTTACAAGTATTCCTAACAAATACTGATAATTATACAGTTGCCAGTAATTATTCATCTTTAATAATAGTCATTTGTTTGCACACAGTTATATGGTATCAAGTCACTAATTATGATATCCTTTAGTAAATTTCAGTAACTATTACATGGTATCACATATTCCGTCTATGATTTGATTTCTTTGTTTAATGGCATATCAACATTCGTGGGTTAAAGCCATCCTTGTATAAGAAGAACCGTGTTGCTAGTTAACCCTTAGCTGGGGGATTAGGGGGTTCATGCCTTATTAGTGCGAAAGTGAAGTTAATAACACCACTGGAGTTCGAACTCGCTTACTACAAAGCCAAAGTTCAACACTTTAACCATTATGCCATCGGACTATTTGACCAATAGATAAAACCCTAACACTGAGTCAGACTGGACCTGTCAGTAATGGCAATGTAGGAGTACTACACACTCCTCAAAGCTCCAGAATTGGAGCCTCACCATCCGATGCAGGGTACCCCTTTTTTGCAGGGGGTTCTTATCGTCTTGTAGAGGATACAATCTAACCCCCGCTGACTGGGCAAACAACAATTCATTGGTGTAAATGAAACATTTATTTTAGCACACATATGGATAAACAGCGAACTTTATAGAGAGATTTTGTTTGTCTGAGATTTCTTTTTCTCTCATAATCATTATTTTTCTGTTTTCCCTTCACACTTTCTTTGTATACCTTTGGCAGTGCTCGAGGTCGCATCCAATGTGCGTAATGGCTCCTCTTTCCCCTGCCTTCAAAATGACCTTTTACTGATTAAACCGTTGGTCGATAAAATTACAACGTAACTTTTTAGGCAGTTCTGACAAAGAAGCAAAACTTTTTATTGGTTGTAATTTCCTTGGTTTTCAATGGGCATATTCAACGACTTTGCAAACGACAAATCTCAAAAGAACTGAAATAAGCAGCAGACATATTTGCTGCCATTAAATCGCCAGAAAGTTAGACATTTTCAAAGTTTCACCCATTCATGTCACAGGTCTAACCCAAATGGTCACTTTGTATGCTAACCTTTCGCAAGAAAATCCAACTAAGCTAAGATTTTGATTAGTTCATTGGAAAGGGTTTAGCATTAGCATAACGACGAACACCAATTGCCTTCATAACTTTTATCAGACGTATTTTAATCATTAATAGGCCCCAAAATCAATTCATAAAATATTCAGTTTCTTTTTATTTCGGTTTTAATCAATATATTTGGAATTTCTTCGCTTTAATTAATTTTTTAGCAATTCTAATCATATTTCTCATAAGATTTTATCATTTTTTTTCGAATATCTTTGGCAAAAATCACCAGCTAATCAATAAATTTCTTAGTGCTTATTAATGATTTTTTTCAGAATGTTATTCACAGCATCAAAGGCGCCTCGTGTGGTCCAATGTTTGCAAGCTTGGCTAGTAGATGAGCGAATGTGAATTCACATATCACTACGTGCTCTGTACTTCTAGCCTTGTGCAGAACTTATCTAAACTTCGTAAATGACAAATATTCATTGCATTATGTCAATAAGCTCAGCTTCATAAATGATTACTATTAATAACATTGTGATACTAGGCTAGCGGACCATTGTTGGTGAGTCTTATTCTTACTGGGAGCTCTATAGTTCTAGCCTTGTACCAAACTAAGCTAAGCTTCATAAATGATTAATATTAATAACATTGTGACACTATGCTAGCGGACCATTGTTGTTGAGTCTTATTCTTACTGGGAACTCTATAGTTCTAGCCTTGTACCAAACTAAGCTAAGCTTCATAAATGATTACTATTAATAACATTGTGTCACTAGTGGGACGATGAAATACCACACCCTCATACATTCGCCGAGTCGTGGGGATAGGAGGCAATACGTTGAATCGTTAGCCGACTGTAATATTCACCAAGAAAGAAAAGTAGTGGCAGTGGAAACGCTGTTTCTCTACAACTGTTCCTATTAGCATTAGGAGACATAGTCATGAGAGAATTCAACTCACTATGTATGCGTCGGCGGAAAGAGACGAACAGCGACCGTGATTGGGACGAAGGAATAAAACCACCAAAAAGCCAACACGTGGTCATTTTTCAAACTGCGGAAAATAACTAATGGCCGTTTGTTCATTGAAGAGAGAAGAAATGTAGCTTGGATACGGAAGAAACCCAGATTCCAAAAATCCTGCCGCGCAGAGAACACTGAGAGGAAAAAGCTTCTCCTTTGATTAAATTCGCACTCCGGGGTCTGGGAGCCTCGTCAACTGAAATACCCAAAGTTGGAGACTTGTCTACGAGGAAAGAGATAAGAATTAATCTTAGTCTTATCTAAAATAAGACGTACATCTTTCTATCAACGCGTTATGAGAGCCCATAACGAAAGAAAGGAGAGAAAAGAAAAGACTCCGCTAAATCCCAAGTAAGTGAAAATACAATAGAAGTACATTTAAGTTTCTCTTGTTATATTCATGCTGATGTGAATAAAAGATAAATTACAGAAGGAAAGAATATCCCAGATAAGATAAAGGAGAAAAGAAGAGGGAATATGTCCCGAATGATAAACTTGAGATTTTGAATTCATACTCTGCCCTCAGGCCCAAAGTCTGAAGGAAAGAAGACCGTATCTACCGTGCTGAAGAACTGTGTTTTTACCATCCGTCCTTTAAAAGAAAACTTTCTCGCTCCTAGCTTTTACCTGAGTTTTTTTCTTTCTTTCTTTTTGTTCAATAAAAGAATATTGTTATTTTAATCTTATTGACCCAAACACAGCAGTTCTGAGTCTTCTTTTATTGTCGAAGTATTGTATTTGTTGAAGACCTTGTATTTGAGGAGGAAAGCTAGCCAGTTAGCTGTGTTGAATTTTAATAACTCACTTCTAACCCAACTAGTGGCTTTAAAGTGTGGTTCAACTAGGGGTTGGTGATGTCTGTAATATTAAGTAGTGTCGGCAAACCACAGCCCAACTATATGTCCAGCTTTAACAGTCGGACTTGGCGGGAACGAACGTAACCCTGCAAGCCCACTGGGCATATGGCGGCGTAACACTAAGCTAGCGGACCATTGTTGGGCTTATTCTTACTGGGTACTCTATAGTTCTAGCCTTGTGCCAAACTAAGCTAAGCTTCATAAATGATTACTATTAGTAACATTTTGTCACTTTGTAAAATAATTTTCAGCGAACTAGGCTAGCGGACGATTGTTGATAAGCCCTATTCTTACCAGGTTCTCTATATCTCTTGCCTTGAATCAAACAAAGCCAAGCTTACATTTTTGCATTTAAATGCTCAAAACACATTTGCAAATAAGATGCAAAAATTCCTTTAATAATTTTTTTAATCTGAGGTTTAGTATTTTTAATCTTTTCATCCTGACTTTTTCACAATTTTGATTTTTTTTAATCAAGGAATCCACTACACCTTTACTGAACCCAACTATTTAGATCCAAGGTATTTTTTAAATAGAAAAGACCTAACCGTAAGTAAAAATTGTTGCGTAATCAACACCGACTGCTATGTCGGTGATAAAAAAATCGTCAGACGTAGGGGAGAGAAAAACACAAAAATGTAACTCGTTTTAAGCGTTAGGACCTCTGTTGCTTTATTTTTTCTGTTCATTCTATGGGGTCATAAAAGCAGGAAAAAATTGATAACAGACACGACGAACGGAGACTCTTCTCGTATCTTGGCTTCGTTCCTCGTTCTCCAATCACTGAAACGTTTGTCTCCTCGCACATCAGTCACCAAAATAGAAAAAGAGACAGAATCATGAAATCGGTCGTCTTATATCATGCTTCACAGAACACCCCCACCCAAACTCCCACCTTGGGTTGGTGACATTGTTTGGCCAGAGTCTACATCACCGTTTAGAGGTCCATCACAGGTGTCCTCGGCAAAAATCGATCCGGGCACTAAATCAAGCGTATCTTGTTACACCAAGCCCTCTGAAAAAGATGTTGGACTTTATTAATTCGTCTTTCTTTCGGTTGCTGGTTTTGTTGATAAATTATCTAGTCGCACCCAGGTATCAGTTGTTTATGATGTTATACAATCAACTCTGACTATTTACAGAAAATAATAACTGGTTTCATTAAAAGATAATTTCCTGGAACGTATAGATCCTATTTGGATCGAAAAGGTTAAATCAGAAAGTTTCTCTTTATTTCAGAGTTTTCTGTAATATATATTCTAATAATTTTTCTCGGTGTGCTTGTGGCCTCATAACTTTATGTCATAATTGTCATTTAGGTTTTAGCTTACAAAATAGACTTCTTTACGTATGATCTCTGCCAAACAATTAATTACCATGGAAATCAATAAATCTTTCATGAGAGCAACCGGAAATGGAACTCTTCGACTCAGTATGACACTGATTACACGATTAGTAATGTCAATTTGAAGGCAGAATTTCCATTAACAAAGCGAGACATTTGTAATACAAAATGGTGAGGTGCAGTAGGCAAGATATATTTAACGATAGAAAAGCGGGCTGAACAATATACTGGCATAATCTTTAAAATTTCTGCAATTGTTTAATTCAACCAAATGCGATGAAAGAATAAAACCTTATTATAGAAGAGAATAATGTGAATCGGCTCATTGGCCTAGTGGGTAGAGTGTTTGTCAATGGTCCGGGAGACCTGGGTTCAATCCCTTGTGGCGTCATACCAAAGACTTTTAAAATGGTACTTGATGCCTCCTTGCTTAACTCTCAGCAATATAAGGTACGTATCAAGGGTAAAGTGGAACAATCCAGGGAAAGGAGTAGCGCCCTCCCCTACACCTCGATGTAGTAGCTATTGAAAAGGGAGCCTTCTGGTCACCCTCGATTACGGTCGCCAACATTACTTACTTTATTTACCATTTGAAATACCAGTAAAATGATTACAATTTCCTCCTCTTCCTCTTTTGATCAATCTATCACTGTCTTATATTTTATTTTTACATACATTCATATATATATAATAAAAACGTTTCTTCCTGATAGACAAGGTAAGCAGTGCCTCATCTGACTAAAATTATAAAAGTTAATTATTGAATATGAAATGTAAAATTTGTCGGATGTAGATTTATAACTTGATGGGCTACATTCGATACATAATCCAATAAATGTTAGTTATCTTTATCTTAGACAAGGATAATTCTTTCGTGCTTTTCAACATCAGTATTTCGCATAAAAATGTCTTGTCCATTGCTGTAAACATTGTTTCGAGCCTCACTTGATAACGGACCATAAATGTATCAGTAATTCACCTTACTCCCGTGCTTGATATACTTCAACACACACACACACATACACACACACACACATATATATATATATATAAGTTTTGATTTGGTTCATTTAATAACAGATTAACTCCTTATAGGTTATCAAATGCCAAACTTTGATTGAATTTTTAACTGTTAGTTTGTAATCCTATATATAGTTTTAATATACAATTGCATCTTTTAATTGCTCTTATTTGACGAAATTATTTATTTACAAAATGTTATACGTGGTGAATTCAATAAGTTTCCAGACTTTTTTGTACAGACATTTAAAATTGTCGTAGACTCTCTTGAAAATTCACTATGTTATTGCTATATATCTTAGGAGATGACTGACTAATTTTTATGATTTCAGCTTCAAATGAACAGCTACAGCAATAATTGGAATACACCCTACTAAAACCTGATTGTCACAGCTGGTGAGTTTCAAAAATGCAATCTTAACATGAGGACACTTTAGAAGAACGATATGCAATAAAATTCTGTTTTAGCTTGGAAAAAATGCCACAGAAACGTATGGAATGCTTTAGACTGCTTTTGGAGCATCTTGCATAAATCGAGCATCAGTTTTTGAGTGGCATAAGAGATTCAAGGAAGGCAGACAGTCTGTGAGGGATGATGAGAGGTGTGGGAGAGTAAGGAAGTCAATAGACCAGACTTGATTGGCCAAAGGGTTACTATGTTGAGGTTTTAAGGGAGTTCAGGAAGAGATTTCGTCGGAAGAGACCAGCGCTCTTCAAATCGGGTCAGTGGTATTTCCACCAGGACAATGCACCAGTCCACAACTCCATCCTTGTCACAGACTGTTTGACCAAGATGAGCATCAAGACAGTTCCTCACCGTCCCTATAGTCCAGACCTTCCTCCCTGTGACTTTGGGCTATTCCCTAAGCTCAGAGGTTGTCCTTATGAGACAATTGAAGAGATGAAAGAGGCTGGGACGAAGGTTATTGACACGCTGACATAAGTGGACTTCCATGGGGCCCTCCAGAAGTTGTTGGAAAAGTACAACAAGTGCATTGCAGCTGGAGGAAATTACTTCGAAGGGGACGAGAGTTTCATATGTGTACAATCAATAAAAGTGTCCATACGAAAAAAGTCTGGAAACTTATTTAATGATCCTCGTATATCTATTATTCCTAATACAAAAAACTTCCACACAACTTCCTGGCCCAAAGCACTCCGATCTAAAATTATTCTTTATACACAGTATTATGGTTTCAAGTAACTATTTCTATTTAATAGTAATTTGTTTGCTCATTGTTGGAAGCTTTCAAGTACACCAATAATTTGCATGGTTTCAAGTAACTATTTCTATTTAATAGTAATTTGTTTGCTCATTGTTGGAAGCTTTCAAGTACACCAATAATTTGCATGGTTTCAAGTAACTATTTCTATTTGATAGTAATTTGTTTGCTCATTGTTGGAAGCTTTCAAGTACACCAATAATTTGCATGGTTTCAAGTAACTATTTCTATTTAATAGTAATTTGTTTGCTCATTGTTGGAAGCTTTCAAGTACACCAATAATTTGCATGGTTTCAAGTAACTATTTCTATTTAATAGTAATTTGTTTGCTCATTGTTGGAAGCTTTCAAGTACACCAATAATTTGCATGGTTTCAAGTAACTATTTCTATTTAATAGTAATTTGTTTGCTCATTGTTGGAAGCTTTCAAGTACACCAATAATTTGCATGGTTTCAAGTAACTATTTCTATTTAATAGTAATTTGTTTGCTCATTATCGGAAGCTTTCAAGTACACCAATAATTTGCATGGTTTCAAGTAACTATTTCTATTTAATAGTAATTTGTTTGCTCATTGTTGGAAGCTTTCAAGTACACCAATAATTTGCATGGTTTCAAGTAACTATTTCTATTTAATAGTAATTTGTTTGCTCATTGTTGGAAGCTTTCAAGTACACCAATAATTTGCATGGTTTCAAGTAACTATTTCTATTTAATAGTAATTTGTTTGCTCATTGTTGGAAGCTTTCAAGTACACCAATAATTTGCATGGTTTCAAGTAACTATTTCTATTTAATAGTAATTTGTTGGCTCATTGTTGGAAGCTTTCAAGTACACCAATAATTTGCATGGTTTCAAGTAACTAGTAATAAACAAGTATAACTTCAAGTAACTATTCTTAATATATGGGACTAAAGAAGGGTTTATTCGTGGTAGTGGTATATTGTTTGTATGATTGGGAGATTCTGAAGGTTTGTGTCTGACTCTTTTGTCTTCTTGCCCCTTTCACTTTTTGCCTTCTTTCTGTATGGGAATCCGTATGGGAATTAGGGACGGAAGGAAAAAAAAAACAGGATACTTTTAGACTCAAATTTTGTTAGGGGGGTTTACGACTATTCAGTTGTGAGAATGTTTTCCTGGACCAATAAAAATAGTCACCTTTCGCCCCAGACAAGGCGTTGAAGTATATTATAGAATCATTTTCGACAATTACAAGTTCGAGGGTTCTTCATGTGTTCAGTAGGTATATTTAGCAGAGGCTGCTACAAGCAAGAGAGACACAACACGCTGCTGAGTTCAGGATCCAGCTGGCTCATACCCTCCCCACTTGCAGCAGAAAGAAAAAGGTATTTTTGATCGAAGCGTCACGAGGTCATTAAGATAGTTTCTCTTTGACGACAGGAAGCCCCTCTATTTTTAAGCATGCGCCGATTTCGCTTCCTGTCAGAGGCCTCCTGGGAAACTGTTACTTTTGCATTTTTTTTATTTTATTTTTTATGTTATTGTCTTTTGATTTCTTTTTAATCCCCACAAATACAAATAATTTGCATGCAATTGAATGGTTTCAAGTTTTCTCATCTAACATTGATAATTCTGGAAGAAGGAAAACTGAATTCAAACCAGCTGTACTCCACTCAAAGATATACTTTGAGTCACATACTGCCGGGAAGGTACAAAATGAATACATACAGTAATAATAATGCTTTAAAAGACGATTTTTTTAAATTTTCGGTCACTGTGTTTTGGCGGTCAATCTTCCATTGTTTTTGCCGGAGAATTGTAATTATTGTACGATGTTTATTTGGGTCGAGAAGAAACAGACACAGCTTGGAAGATGTTACGTTTCTCTCTTAACGATCATTATCGCTGCTGGGTCTGTATCCCGTTGTTCGTGACCAAGCAAACCTCGTGGAATCTCATTAATTGGTGGCGTCAGCAAAATTTCACGTCTCATGTTTCAGTTGTAAACTCGGGTCTTTCGCTGAAACAGCTGTACACCATCCAAAATCAAAGAATACGTTAAGTTTGGGCCGAAGTGACTCGCTCGAACAAAGCAGTGGGCTAGTTGGAGACAATTCCTCAAGTGGTGATTAGCATCAACATCAGCAAAGAGGAAGCAGGTGACTAGATGTTCAAGTATGGCGTCAGACTGGGAACTTTCTTTGTCAAAGAGAAAAAAATATTGAATTCTCTGCCGAAATTTACAATTGGTTGACCAAATTATATTGAATTGATGTAAATGTTCTGTTTGTTTTGTTTTTTTAATTCTCGATATAAAATGAATGTCGTGTTGGCGTGTTTGTTGGTATATAAAACAGAACCTTTTGAAATGTTGCACAACTTTTGATTAGCCAGTCCTCTATTTGTAAAAATCCACGATAACTACGCCATATAAATATGGATAACCTTTTAAGGTATATAGTGTAACGATTCTATTTATTTAAATAAGTCGGCTTTTTTATTATTCAAAACATTAAATGAATACAAATAAAAGCTATTTGCCCTTGTTGCAATGGAAATAGTGTTGTAATGATCACAAGGTTTTATGAGAAAAATGACAAAGTAATCACAAAAGCTTCTAAAATAAACAAACTACGTTATATAACTTTCTGACATGCCAGTCCTATGCTTATAAATCCTACGATCCCCACGTGGTTTAAATATGAATAACCTTTTCGCGTACATCTTGTAACTGTTCTAATAATTTGAATAAGTCATTTTTAAAAACAAATACAAATATGAGCTATCTGCCCTTGTTGCTATGGAAATAACATTGTAATAATCACAATGTTTTATGAGAAAAAGCAAAGGACGCCACAAAAGCTTCAAAAGGAACAAGTCGCTATTTCTACCTTACCACCAAAATGAAATATACACAAGGTCATTTTAACGTGGGGTGCCACACGCAAGAAGTAAGCCTCTCGTAGCGACAGGTTTTAAAATTGCTAAAATTCAGTCGCCATTCCAATTTTGGGTTGCCTCATGCGCCGGGCAATAAACCTAACCCTCACCCTTTTTAGGTGAAGAGGAAAGTGCTGCCGGGAGAAAGCGTCCTGCAGTCTGTAAAATAATTAGGGATTTTAGTTGATTATTTTAGAAATAAATTGTTTTCTAGATAAACTTGGAGTTAAAAGTTAAAGGTCCAGCAGAAGATAGTAAAAGAGGATATATATATATATATATATATATAATATATATATATATATATATATATATATATATATATAAAAGAAGTTCGAGGCAGTAAGAATGGAAGAAAGAGAGAGGCAGAGAGATAGGGAGCATGATGATAAGGGTCACAGACAGAAAGAAAAACTATTAGAACAATAAGGGGAGAACTAATAGGATATTGAACAGAAGGTAATCTCGAAATCCTAACGATGGTAGCAGCAGACCAGCGCCAAAGCTAAAAATAGAATTTATCAGCAGTCACTGGCTTGACGAGCGCTGATTGGCTGAAATAAACTCAGACGAGAAGTTGTTAAAGTGAGCACGGAATAGAAAACAGGAAAAAAATATCAATCGCAAACCGACGCAGAGAGGCACAGGAGTGAGTCAGAGAAGGGACTCGAACAGAACAGTAAGAAGAGGTCACGAGAAAGGTGGCGGCTGATTCAACGAAGAAGAAAATGGCAAAGTATGTTGCTGTCCCTTTCGCCTCGCACGGTTTAGTCCCTGTCTATTAAATAAGTTGACGTATTCCCTTTACTCAGTCTTTCTCTTTTCGGTGACTACTATGAAACAATAGTGGCAAGCAAGTAACAGACTATGCTTTGTATTCATCATTTCTAATCACAGTAAGATTACAACGGAGTCAGACTGAAACATTAGGGGTAGTGCTGCACCCATCACCTATTTGGAACCGTGATGTTACAAACCAAGCTATTAGCTTTGGGTCGATATTAAGCCAATAGTTGCTTAGTTTACGTTCTCTTCTTTGCGTCAATAATGGAAAAGAGTAATGTTATTGTCGCCTTATCACTGAGATGCGTCGATAATGGAAAAGAGTGATGTTATTGTCGCCTTATCACTGAGATGCATCAATAGTGGAAAAGAGTGATGTTATTGTCGCCTTAACGCTGAGATGCATCAAAAATGGAAAAGAGTGATGTTATTGTCGCCTTATCACTGAGATGCGTCAATAATGTAAAAGAGTGATGTTATTGTCGCCTTATCACTAAGACGCGTCAATAATGGAAAAGAGTGATGTTATTGTCGCCTTATCAATGAGATGCATCAATAATGGAAAAGAGTGGTGTTATTGTCGCCATATCACTGAGATGCGTCAATAATGGAAAAGAATGGTGTTATTGTCGCCTTATCACTGAGATACGTCAATAATGAAAAAGAATGTTGTTATTGTCGCCTTATCACTGAGATGGGTCAATAATGGAAAAGAGTGATGTTATTGTCGCCTTATCACTGAGATGCGTCAATAATGGAAAAGGGTGATGTTATTGTCGCCTTAACGCTGAGATGCATCAATAATGGAAAAGAGTGGTGTTATTGTAGCCTTATCACTGAGATGCGTCAATAATGAAAAAAAGTGGTGTTATTGTCGCCTTATCACTGAGATGCATCAATAATGGAAAAGAGTGGTGTTATTGTCACCATATCACTGAGATGCGTCAATAATGGAAAAGAGAAGATGTTATTGTAGCCTTATCACTGAGATGCGTCAATAATGGAAAAGAGTGGTGTTATTGTCGCCTTATCACTAAGACGCGTCAATAATGGAAAAAAGTGATGTTATAGTCGCCTTATCACTGAGATGCGTCAATAATGGAAAAGAGTGGTGTTATTGTCGCCTTATCACTGAGAAGCGTCTGTAATGGAAAAGAATGGTGTTATTGTTGCCTTATCACTGAGATACGTCAATAATGGAAAAGAATGGTGTTATTGTCGCCTTATCACTGAGATGCGTCAATAATGGAAAAGAGTGATGTTATTGTCGCCTTATCACTAAGACGTGTCAATAATGGAAAAGAGTGATGTTATTGTCGTCTTATACTGAGATGCGTCAATAATGAAAAAGAGTGATGTTATTGTCGCCATATCACTGAGATTTGTCAATAATGGAAAAGAGTGATGTTATTGTCGCCTTATCACTAAGACACCTCAATAATGGAAAAAAATGATGTTATAGTCGCCTTATCACAGATTTGCGTCAATAATGGAAAATAGTGATGTTATTGTCGCCTTATCACTGAGATGCGTCAATAATGGAAAAGAGTGGTTTTATTGTAGCCTTATCACTGAGATGCGTCAATAATGGAAAAGGGTGATATTATTGTCGCCTTATCACTGATATGCGAGAATAATGGAAAAGAGTGATGTTATTGTCGCCTTATCACTGAGATGCGTCAATAATGGAAAAGAGTGATGTTATTGTCGCCTTATCACTAAGACGCGTCAATAATGGAAAAAAGTGATGTTATAGTCGCCTTATCACAGATTTGCGTCAATAATGGAAAATAGTGATGTTATTGTCGCCTTATCACTGATATGCGAGAATAATGGAAAAGAGTGATGTTATTGTCGCTTTATCACTGAGATGCGTCAATAATGGAAAAGAGTGATGTTATTGTCGCCTTATCACTAAGACACGTCAATAATGGAAAAAAATGATGTTATAGTCGCCTTATCACAGATTTGCGTCAATAATGGAAAATAGTGATGTTATTGTCGCCTTATCACTGAGATGCGTCAATAATGAAAAAGAGTGGTTTTATTGTAGCCTTATCACTGAGATGCGTCAATAATGGAAAATAGTGATGTTATTGTCGCCTTATCACTGATATGCGAGAATAATGGAAAAGAGTGATGTTATTGTCGCTTTATCACTGAGATGCGTCAATAATGGAAAAGAGTGATGTTATTGTCGCCTTATCACTAAGACGCGTCAATAATGGAAAAAAGTGATGTTATAGTCGCCTTATCACAGATTTGCGTCAATAATGGAAAATAGTGATGTTATTGTCGCCTTATCACTGAGATGCGTCAATAATGGAAAAGAGTGGTTTTATTGTAGCCTTATCACTGAGATGCGTCAATAATGGAAAAGAGTGATGTTATTGTCGCCTTATCACTGAGATGTGTCAATAATGGAAAAGAGTGATGTTATTGTAGCCTTATCACTGAGATACGTCAATAATGGAAAAGAGTGGTGTTATTGTCGCCTTATCACTGAGATGCGTCAATAATGGAAAAGAATGGTGTTATTGTTGCCTTATCACTGAGATACGTCAATAATGGAAAAGAATGGTGTTATTGCCCCCTAATCACTGAGATACGTCAATAATGGAAAAGAGTGGTGTTATTGTCGTCTTATCACTGAGATGCGTCAATAATGAAAAAGAGTGGTGTTATTGTCGCCATATCACTGAGATGCGTCAATAATGGAAAAGGGTGATGTTATTGTCGCCTTATCACTGATATGCGAGAATAATGGAAAAGAGTGATGTTATTGTCGCCTTATCACTGAGATGCGTCAATAATGGAAAAGAGTGATGTTATTGTCGCCTTATCACTAAGACGCGTCAATAATGGAAAAAAGTGATGTTATAGTCGCCTTATCACAGATTTGCGTCAATAATGGAAAATAGTGATGTTATTGTCGCCTTATCACTGAGAAGCGTCTGTAATGGAAACGAGTGATGTTATTGTCGCCTTATCACTGAGATGCGTCAGTAATGGAAAAGACTGATGTTATTGTCGCCTTATCACTGAGATGCGTCGATAATAGAACAGTGTGATGTTATTGTCGCCTTATCACTGAGATGCGTCGATAATGGAAAAGAGTGATGTTATTTTCGCCTTATCACTGAGATGCGTCAATAATGGAAAATAGTGATGTTATTGTCGCCTTATCACTGAGAAGCGTCTGTAATGGAAACGAGTGATGTTATTGTCGCCTTATCACTGAGATGCGTCAGTAATGGAAAAGACTGATGTTATTGTCGCCTTATCACTGAGATGCGTCGATAATAGAACAGTGTGATGTTATTGTCGCCTTATCACTGAGATGCGTCGATAATGGAAAAGAGTGATGTTATTTTCGCCTTATCACTGAGATGCGTCAATAATGGAAAATAGTGATGTTATTGTCGCCTTATCACTGAGATGCGTCAATAACGGAAAAGAGTGATGTTATTGTCGCCTTATC
This sequence comes from Sepioteuthis lessoniana, assembly GCA_963585895.1. Lineage (NCBI taxonomy): Eukaryota > Metazoa > Mollusca > Cephalopoda > Myopsida > Loliginidae > Sepioteuthis > Sepioteuthis lessoniana. The sequence continues at coordinate 135,755,881 of OY757907.1, forward strand.
ACTGAGAAGCGTCAATAATAGAAAAGAGTGATGTTATTGTTGCCTTATCACTGAGATGACCTCAGCTTTGTCAATGCTTTCTGCGTTTACCTCGTGTTTTTCAAGGTCCTTAAACGAGGATTGACGCAATTTCGTCGGAGCTTCTCGTAACTGGTCGAGAGGTTATTAGGAATGGAGTATCAAAGACTTTGACAACTCCTAGAACGAGACAATAACAATATATATTTTTATTGCAATATGATTATACTGCTATATACAATCTAAAAGGAAATGCTCTGCACACTTGATGGAAGAGAAAATATATAGTAATGAATTTAGCTGGTATTTTTGTTTTATGCTAATTTACATGGAATTTTTTCTGTTGCGAAGGTAGTTTTGATGTTATCTGAAGAATTTTGAAGGTATAAAACTTCGTTTTAGTTGGAGTTTTCTTTTAACGGTAAGGTATTCTTCTAGCACACATTATATATGAAAATTATTGTAACGAAACAAGAATAAAGGATTTCATTTTCCAGCATATAGAATTCTGAATTAATTTTGATACAAGCATTACTGCAAATGAAGCCTGAGGAAGATGTTAGTTGCTAATGGGAACCTATCGATATTTGATGCTCACAGGGCGTCATTTCAGTGCAGGTAATATAACAGATCAAGTTATTTTGAGGAAAGCCAAGAAATTACATGTGGCATCCATTTTCATTTCAATTGATATATCTTTTTGATGCACCGGCTTGCGTCCCCAGTGATGTTCTATGACTGAGTTCGTCAGAGGTTTCGAGTCATCCAGAATCCGACATCCGACATCCTCACCAACTGACCCGGGTTAGAGTTATCAGACAATTGTCCGCATCCCAGATTCATCGAGCTACAATGATCCCTCTATGCTGATAACAAAAAAGAATCGCCGAAATAGGAGCACACACACACACACACACACACACACATATATATATATATATATATATATATATATATATATATATATAGTATGTCATTGATTCTGACATTAGCTGTCATTGTCGGAGACATCAGAACAAGATATACACCTGATTCTACACATCTCGATGAAATGAAAAAGCAGTCTGCCAGGAACAAGTCGTTGATTGGCAGGATTCAATGGTTTTTAGTAAATAATATTTGCTCACATAGATTAATTTTTTAAATAAATTTGAACTTAACAATGAGGATTTATTGATATTAATTCTTCACACTTGTCTTGAATCAACTCAACGTTTATGTGAACAAAAATAATTAATGAAGCTATCTCCTTACCTAGAAACACATGGTAAGGAAAGGAATATATATATATATGTGTGTGTGTGCGCGTGTGTGTGTGTGTGTGACCGCATGTGTATGTATATGTGTGTGTTAAGTATATATATATATATATATATATGTGTGTGAGAATTTGTGAAATATATATGTGCATATGAATGTGTGTTCGTGTGTGGAATATAAGTGTGTGTATGGGTCTGGGAATGCTATATATATATATATATATATATATATATATATATATGCGTGTATGTGGGGAAATATTTGTGTGTGTGTATGTATGTGCGAAATACATATGTATTTACGTGTAAAACATATACATATGCGTGTACATGTGTGTGTGTGTGTGCGCGCGCGCGCACGGAATGTATATATGCATATATGTGTGTCTCTATATCTCATTGTGCCTCTGTGTGTGGAATTTCAAGATAGATACATATAATCACTGGAACTGGTCTTTTGATTACAAAGCTGAAGATGACTCTTTTGATATTATTCAGTTGTTTGTCGTTTATCAAAGAAGGACGAAAACTTGAAGAGGTCGGTTGGGTAAAAGACTTTCTCAACCAGAGAATATGTCGCCTTTCGATGCCGTACTGTTTGGAAGGCGAATTCCTTTCTCTTCAATGGCGCCTTACAAAAGAAATGTGATTCTATTGAGAAGGGCTGTTTTGCACTGGAAGAATGGACAAAGGCAAAATGTCTGAAATGGTACTATTTACCAACCCCTCCGCTCGGGCAGGATATGACACAAGGTCAATTTTTAAGTGGAGTTTAACAGGTTTGAATTCAGAGTTTTCCTTCTCCTAGACTAGTTGCCTCACCAAGGCTGAAGAACCTAGTCCGTCCTACTATTTAGCCCATAGCTGGAGGGAGAATAAGGGGGTTCATACCTTTCCCAAGGATATTTGCCCGAAAGTGAACGTAATAGCGCGATTGGAGTACGAACTCGCGTACTACGATTCCGCAGTGCATCGCTTTAACCATTACACCACGAGGACACCCCCTAAAATGTCTGAAATTGTTCAGCATCGAAGATACCGATGAACATGGTTGAGAAATGCTGAAGTTGATATAATTGGCGTGAGACTTGAGTCAAGATTGGGCGAATCAAGCTACTTTTCTGGGATTCGCCAATGTAAACATTTTTATTCCATCAGGAACGCTTGTATTAAATCATCATCACTTACCATCCCTTTTCCAAGAAATTTCTATAGGAAAAGATTTTCCAAAAGATTTTATAATAAAATCATTTACAATGCATTTGCCTATCGCTATTCAGCTAGTAATGCTTGCATTAGTTAATGAGCATTAACAATAACTTTTCCCAAATTTTAATTTATAACTACAGTAAAATTATTTACATTGTATAAATTATGGCTGTATTCTGTTATTAGTTTTGCGAACACTAACGATACTTTTCTTCCTGATTTTCAGTGTACTTTCATGGTAAAAATGTTGGCAATGTATATACATATATATGCATTGCCAACATTTTTACAATATACATATATATATATATATATATATATATATATATATATATATATATATATAATGTAGTTTGCTGTAGTTATAGATAAAAAGTGCTCAATATCGGTGGTTAAGCCTATGTATATCTAAGTTAAAGTAGCGTAGACACAGTCAACGGTGCTAATTGACGGTTAGTTTCTCGTTTATAAGCTCTTGGTTTGATGATCACAAAGGCAAAAATATGAGTTTTCAAATGCTGTTGACTCTGTGTATATTCTCTATGCTAATATATATATATATATATATATATATATAAAGTCACACTGTGTTTTTTCTATATTAGAAGATTAAATCAAGTTCTATGAACATGATATTATAACAATGTTCTGTAACGGTCTTCAGTATTTTACATTGATGTGTGGTTCGTATGTTGCTTTGAGTTGAAATCCTAAGACGTTTCTTTGTGTTTAGAAGCTGCAAATAATGAGAATACGATCTTATATTTAATAGGAATAATCTTTCATTTTATTTATTCTTGCACGCTACTCACAAAAACGAGCCGGTCATCAGAGTTCGTTGACAAATGGGGCGTCTGTTAATAGGTATGTCTTGTAATCAGTTTGATCGGAGTGCTGTATTTCAGTTTGTCGATGCTGTTTGGGAAAACTCAGGATCACAGTTAATGTGTGGCTATGCTAAAGGAGACTTATGTAACCATCAAGTAGGGCTGTCTAAATCAGAATATGAGTACCTTTATATAGAGAATCGCGGAAGTGATGAAATTTTATAAAGACAAAAGATGAAAATAGAATCTGAGACAATTTTCTCCCAGTATCGCTTCCATTTCATTTATCTTTGGTTGCCATGTTCCACATTACACTTCTTTAACCATTTCCACTGATTACTCTCTCTCTCTCTCTCTCTCTCTCTCTCTCTCTATCTCTCTCTCTCTCTCTCTCTAACACGTACACACACACATACACACACACTTGATCGTTTAAAGATGCTAGTGTGTATTGTACGTTATAATATTACAATATTTTGACGTTTTTCCTCATTTTTTTAGATAATATCCTCGCGTTATTCCTTTTTCTATTTAAGGACTTTTGTAAAATATTCAAAATAATTTTCAAATTGGCATGGCTGTAAAAAATATCAACGAATATGCAAAAGTTTGCAAAAATATGCTAAAGCTAAACTTAGAAATCTACTTGTGGAGGGAAAAAGTGTTAGCTAAAATTCTTACAACACTACAGAATCTTTCTTCCTTTTTCAGTAAAATCTGATGTTTTCTCAACCTTTCCCCTATATCCTTCCTTTATTCTATTCTCTTCCTCACCATGAGTTGAATGCCAATCACTATATATATGCAAATAGACTTATAGATTTCAAGATTTTTGTGCAGCGCCAACCTTTCATGAAATAGAACATTTGAAATTCCAAACTTGTCTGCAATCAAATACCGCCATATTGGCGTCCGTTGTTAACTGTCTCTCACTTCAACTAGTAAGCAGGACTTCAATAGATATGAATAGACTGAGATAGATAGATAGATAGATAGATAGATAGATAGATAGATAGATAGATAGATAGATCTGATTAATAGATAAAAATGAAAAAAGAATTTATAAAGTTTGTTTTGATTCTATGCATAAGTCTCAAGATTTTAAAGATTGCACGTACACGTGCACACACACACACACACACACACATACACGTGCATAAGTGTGTGAATTGGTCTGTGTGTCTGCACAAATTTGTCAGTCATGCCTTTATGATAGATAATCATGAACATTCAACTCGATTTAAAGCATAAATTACTATACTCACTCTTTGTATGTTGCATTATATGCTTACAGTTCAACGACTACAGGGTATCGTCGTAGTGTAATGGTAAAGCGCTAGACTGTGGAATCGTAGTAAGCGAGTTCGAACTCCAGTCACGCTATTACGTTCACTTTCGGACAAATACCCTTGGGAAAAGTATGAACCCCCTTGTCTATAAAAAAAAAATTTTCTAAGAAAAAAACCTAGCCGACCACGTTCGGCTCTTGGTTTGACCGGAGTGGAGAAGGGAGAAGTAATCCCAGACAGTGCGGCACCTAAAACCTTCTTCCTTTTTTGTCAAGAACTACTATTCAACCCTCAGTTCGAATTCGGGGGCCGAACTGAAGGCAGGAAAAATTAGCCAGCAAAAAGGTTTCGTCACTCGCTTCTGGAATAGTCGGTACATATCTTAAACAGGCTGAAGTTTCCCAAGAAATAAAAGTAAAATTAAACGAAAGTCTACTAATGAAACAACTTAAGTTAAGTTAAACAACTGAAAGAAAATTCAACCGAGAATTCTGCTGAAAAGAACATTAAAGAAGACTTGCAATTTAATGAACTCTTAAACATTTCTACAAAACAAAAAAAGAAAAGAAAAATACTCAAATTCAAAGAAATTTGTTTCCCGGACACTCTCTCAGATAAGTTCCAGCAAATTGCACTAAAATTTGCAACACTTCATCTTTTCTATCCCTTTCTTTCTTGCTTCTTTTGTATTAAATTCCTTTTTAAAAACTTTATTGTCTGTGTTAGCTTTTCGAACCAGTTTCCGAAGTAGAAAACTGCGGAACTTACCGTTTGAACTTACCGTTTAAAATTACACACTAAGGCTCAAAAAAACATTACCCAGTTAAATAATAAATTTGGCTTTACTGCCACTCACTTCATATCAAATTTTATTCCTCTAAAATTCTTTTATATTGCAAATTTTATTCTCTTTAATTTCTTTATATCGTCATTGTAACTAAGTCAGTATCGGGAACAAGCGACAATCTGAACAATTAATTAAATAACAAATAATGTCAAAATAGATTCATCATATTTGGACATTTGGTTGCATGAAATCAGTTCTGCATAGAAATATAGTTACTTTCAAAACAAAATCTCTCAACATAGCTATGTAATATATGTACTTGAGTAATGTTATTTGAGATAATAAATGAGAATTACAAATATTAACTTTAAAAGAGGAATTTTATTCTTTGTATACAACGCTACGTGTTGGCTAGAAAATGTCCGGCGGTCAACATGTGTGTTTAGTGTTTGGAATCTCTTCAGCAACTGCCTCCTCTTCTGTTCTTGGGTCGTCTTCGGCAACTGCTACTATCTCCGCTGATTGGCCAGAGGGAGAGGGAGAGCGAGAGAGAAAAGGAGAGAGAAGGGAAGAGAGAAGAGTGAGAGGCGATGGATTCTGGGATAGCATTCCTTGGCCGAGGTGGAAGTAAGGACCAAGATTTCTGTTAAGGTAGTATTGACTGCCCATTTACTGACCTTAGTAAGGGAGGTGATACTACAATACTCCCCTACCAGTAAACGGAGTTTTTGTTTGGTTTTGTTTGTTGTTTTTTTTTGTTGTTTTTTTTTTTTGTTTTGTTTTTGTTTTGTTTTGTTTTTTTGTTTTAATAATAAATATACTCGTTATCCTTTTTCCATGTAACCGTTCTACCTGAAGTTCTTGTTTTCATTTTATGTTCTTGCACTTTTTCAGGAGGTAAACTTTCAGACTTTTTATTTGTATTGGTAGTTGCATTTTGTGTACATTTTTGTTTGTTTTCAATGTAAGGCTTTAAACGGTCTATTGAAACTTGTGTATGCGTATTTGAGTTAGTTTCTATTAGGAAATATTTTGGTGTTCGTTCGAGTACCATGTAAGGACCTGAATAGGGTGCTTCTAGCGGTTTTCGAACGCGGTCTATCCTAATCCAAACTTTATCACAAGTTTGAAGTTGATCTGGCACGTATGATGTTTTTGTTGATTTTTCTCGGTTTGAAAAGTCTGTCAGATCGAATTTTGCCATAGTTTTGTGCAGTTCTCTCGTAAAATTTTGTGTAACTGTTTCTGTATTTTCCGTATTTATCATTAGTTGTGGCAATAACATTTGTGCACCTGTGACCGCATAAAAAGGGGAAAAATTGGAGCAGTTGGGCATACTTCGAATTCCCATGAGAACTATAGGTAGGGCTGATATCCAAGATTCTTTTCGGGCCATAATAGCTGCTTTTAAGGTTCTGTGGGCTCTTTCTATAAGTCCATTGCATTGTGGATGATAGGATGTTGTACGTAGCCTATAGAATCCAATAATTTTTGATAGTTCAAGGAAGAGTTCGCTCTCAAACTGTTTGCCTTTGTCTGATATGACGTGGAGTGGAACACCAAAGCGCATAATCCACGTGTTTACAAAAGCTTCTGCTACGGTTTGTGCTGTAGTATCCGATATAGGTTGTGCTTCTATCCATCGACTGGTTCGATCTATACATGTTAAAACATACCGACATGGATTGATGTAAGGATTGTTGGAGCATTTCGCTGGTGGTAGTGGTCCAATTATATCAATGTGTACAGTATGGAATCTTGATGATGGTATTTCCAACGTTTGTACAGGCGATTTGGTATGTCTGTATATTTTTGCTTGTTGACAAGATGTGCATGATGCACATAGTTCTTTGATGGTTTTATCCATATGTGGCCAGTAAAATCTAGCCTTAATCATTTTGATAGATGATTTTATTCCAGGGTGTGATATTGCATGCTAGCTGTCAAAGATAGATTTTCGTAGTGTGCACGGTACAAAAGGTCTAGGGTATGACGTTGATGTATCACATAACACAAATTGATCTTTTCCAGATAATGTGAATTTCTTTAAATCTGGAAAGGACTGTATTTCGGTGTCTGATTTTTGTGCATCTGCAAGTGCTGGCAGATCGTATATATCTATTTGTACAGCAAATGTTGGGCGAGACAGACAATCTGCAACTACATTTTGGTTACCCTTCACATGGGCTGTATCTGAAATTAATTCTGTAATAATTGCTAGCTGTCTTTGTTGTCTATCTGATTTGGCAGGTTTTAGACTGTGAAATGCACCACATATTGGTTTGTGATCCGTCAGAAGTAATACTTCACGACCTTCTATGAGGTGGCGAAAATATAACACTGACAAATATGCTGCTAAAAGTTCACGGTCAAAAAAGAAATATCTCGTCTGTGTTGTCGTCAGTTTCTTTGAGAAGAATCCTGTTGGTATTGGATTTCCATTTATGACCTGATGTAAGGCAGCACCTACTGCATATTTGCTGCTGTCCGTGACTAGTTGATACTGTGTACAAGTTGGTTGAGGATGAGATAATTCTGTTAGCTCACCAAGTATTTTCATAATGTTAGAAAATGATAGTTTTTCCAAATTATTCAAGGTAATTAATCCTTTAGGTGTTAATCTCATTCTTTCGGATAAAGGTAAGACTAACTTCGCAAATCCTGGTATTAATTTCCTGTAAAATCCTACCATACCAAGAAATCTGCGTAAGCTTTTAGCATCTGTAGGACACGAAAAGGATTCTATTTCTTTTACTTTGTTAGCAGTTGGTGTGATTCCATTTGAATTAATTCAAAAACCTAGGAAATCTAGCGATGTTACATTGAAAATAGATTTCGATAGTGATATTTTCAGGTTATTTTCTTGTAAAATCTTAAAAACTGTGTCTATATCTTTCTTGTGGGAAGGCTCGTCGTCGCTGAAGATTAAGATGTCATCTAAATATATAAAGACACAGTCTATCTGTCGAAAGATTCTGTCCATGTACCTTTGAAATGTTGCCGACGAATTTTTTAACCCAAACGGCATAAATTCGTAATGAAAAAGACCCAGCGGACAGATAATTGCCGTTTTAGGAATATCATCTGGGTGCATTTTAATTTGATGGTACGCTGAAATCAGATCAATTTTTGTAAATCGCTGTTTATTAGCGAGTTTTGTTGTGAATGAATTTATATTGGGAATGAGGTATCTATCACTTTTAGTGATGCTGTTTAATGCACGGTAATCTCCGCAGCAGCGGTATCCTCCACTTTGCTTAGGTACAAGATGTAGTGGGCTTGACCATTCGCTGTCTGAAGGAGTTATCACGCCTTCATTTATGAGTCTTTTAAACTCTTCTTTAGTCGCCGATAGTTTCTCCGCTGATAGCTGTCTGGATTTTGCAAAAACCGGTAAGTGGCTACCTGTATCAATTCTGTGATAAACACCGCAGTAGTTGTTATTTTTGTTTATATGAGGAGAAATGATTTCTGGGTATTTATCCAGACTGGTTTGAATAAATGATGGTAGTTCTACTTTGTTAATGACCACGTTTACTGGAGATGTTGTGTTTAGTATTAATTCCTTTTTGGTAGCTGTTAACGGGTCGTAAATTGTTTTATTTTTGCAGTCGATTATGAGACCAAATTCATTTAAAAAATCAAATCCAAGGAGTGGATTGGTGATATCTGCGACCACAAATGTCCAGGAAAATGACCTTTTCAAACTTGGTATCCCAATCTCTAGGTTTGCTTGTCCGTGGCATTTTATTTTCTCTCCATTAGCGGTGGTGAGTGATACCGGTGTTGGATTTAACGTGACGCCGTTTAACCTAGACGCTGGTATTATTGAGATACTTGCACCAGTATCCACTATAAATTTTAATGTAGTTGTCCCTAATCGTGTATTGATTTGTAATAGCGGTGAACTCAGGGGGACAGACATGGTTCGCGCCGTTAGTTTTCCGAGTCTGTTGGAGTTGGTGTAGGTGGACGCGAGCTTGGTAGTATTTTTGTGTTTTGCTTCTTCGGCCATCTACACCAAGGTTTGCAAGTTCTTGCTTGCTCGGCAAAGTAGTGGTGTGCTCTACATATTTTGGCTTTTTGTTCCGAAAAGAAAGGTTTAATACCTGTCGGTAAAATAATATTGTCTTTGCTTTTCTCAGTTTTTTGTGTCCTATGCTGAGCGGTGAACGCTGTCGCGTTGATATTGTTAAGCAGAGGCATAAGCTCATCCGCTAGCTTTCCAAGTTGAGTTGGACTTAACTCCTTTTGTGAAGCAATGACGGGGGAAATTGTCGCTGGTAGGGCCTGAAGAAATTTGTGTATTACTATTTCTTCTCCGATACCTATCCGTTTTGCTATCGATAGCATTTCTTGCAGGTATGTTGAAGGACGGCCTGTAATAGTTGTTGTTGACATTAATTTGTCCAGCAATTCCGGCTTTGTCCTTTCGTGGGCCTCAATTAATGACTGTTTTATTTCCTCGTATTTTTTTTTTATTCTAAAATTGTTATCGGTATTTTAGCTACCACCTCTGCAGGCAGAGATGATATTACCGTGTAGAATTTTGTTGTTGATGCCGTTATATTGCGCAGGTGGAATTGCGCCTCCAGAATGGAAAACCAGCCATTCACTGCCGTTTCTATGAATTCTGGTGTCTTTATGTTAATTTGCTGTAGAGAAGCTTCTTCCATTTTTATTTATTTTTTTATTATTTTTTTTTCAATTGTTTTTTTTTTTTTGTGTGTGTATATATATTTTTATATATATATATATATATATATATATATATTTGTTGTTGTTGTAGACGAAGAAAAGAGGAAAATAATCTTTTTTTATTTACTTACGTCGAAGGTTCTCTCTTGAAACGTTTGCGACGTGAAGTTGAAAAATTGGTTGATTTTATCCTGGAATTTTCAAAAGTTGCGTCTTATATCCTTTTAGTTGGGGTCACCATTGTAATATATGTACTTGGGTAATGTTATTTGAGATAATAAATGAGAAGTACAAATATTAACTTTAAAAGAGGAATTATATTCTTCGTATAAAACGCCACGTGTTGGCTAGAAAATGTCCGGCGGTCAACACGTGTGTTTAGTGTTTGGAATCTCTTCAGCAACTGCCTCCTCTTCTGTTCTTGGGTCGTCTTCGGCAACTGCTACTATCTCCGCTGATTGGCCAGAGGGAGAGGGAGAGCGAGAGAGAAAAGGAGAGAGAAGGGAAGAGAGAAGAGTGAGAGGCGATGGATTCTGGGATAGCATTCCTTGGCCGAGGTGGAAGTAAGGACCAAGATTTCTGTTAAGGTAGTATTGACTGCCCATTTACTGACCTTAGTAAGGGAGGTGATACTACAGCTATAATGTCTGAACGTATCATCGTTGGAAAACGTGCATATTCATCATAAATAACTTTGTCAACCATAGGCGACCAGCATTCAACATTTAATATATAGGGAGAAGAGTACTTTACAATAAGATGGGAGATGGCAGCAACATTCAACGGAAACCCCAGAGCAACAATCATCTCATGCTACAGCCCCACCAATGTTAGTGAAGAAAATGAACTAGTCGCCTTCTACGATGAGTTATCCTCATTAGTGCGTAGCATCCCGAAACACAACATGTTAGTCATTGGTGGAGACATGAATGCCCAAATCGGGAAAAACGGAAACAACAAATACAGCCTCCACAACACGTCAAATAGGAATGGGCAACATCTAACAGATTTCATGATAGAAAATAGATTAGCATGCCTCAATACAAACTACCAAAAAAGAGAGGGCAAACTATGGACATACACGTACGCAAACAATACTAAAGCTCAGATAGACTACGTCCTTATAAACAAGAAATGGAAAAATAGTGCATTGAATTGCGAGGCATACTCCTCTTTTGAGGGTGTGTCCACCGACCACCGAATAGTCACGGCGAAAATACGGTTAAGCCTACGAAAGAACGCCAAACGAACAGCGACCACCAAACACTATGACTGGGCCCTATTAAACAACAAAGATAGAAGAGATAAATACATATTAGAATTAAGAAACAGATTCGAAACACTACAAGAAAAGACGGAAACAAGTACACCAAACGACGAATATGAAAACTTCGTCAATGCACACCTCGAGGCAGCAGCAAAATACATTCCAACAAAACTTAAAACTAAATATAGAGTCCCATGGGAAACTTTAGCTGTGAGAGAAAAACGTGCACTAGTGAAAACAGCCTCCAAAAACTATCGAAAAAACCCAACAAACACAAATGCCTTAAAACTAAAAACGGCACAATATCAATTAGCAGTCATATATATAAAGGAACAGACAGAATACATTCAAAATCAGATAGATAAGATCAGAGACTCGGTGGAAGATAGGCAATCTAGGATAGTATGGCAAACAATAAACGAAGTGAGCAGAAGAAAGAACACAGCCAAAGCAAAACTTAAAGCAGCAAACCAACAAGAAAGAATAAAACTGTGGAAACAGCACTTCGAAAACTTAATGGAAACCCACCAAAAATAACGCCTGAACCAATCACCAGAATAATTAGCAAACAATTAGACATTAAACTAGGACCGTTCACACAAGAAGAACTCGACTCGGTTCTCAGAAAAATTAAAAATAGGAAAGCTGCAGGGCTGGACGAAATTCCCCCGGAAGTATGGAAGACCAGACAATTCGACGACATACTGCTCCGCCACTGCAACGCAGTATACAATCAAAATCCGATAGATAGATGGATGAAGGGATGCATACTCCCCTTCCCTAAAAAGGGGGACCTCGGATTAGCCAAAAACTACTGAGGCATAACACTTACATCCATAGCTGCCAAAATCTACAATGCCCTACTACGAAACCGAATAGAACCCAAAAATCGACATCATACTCAGAAAAAACCAAAATGGCTTCCGAAGAAATAGATCCACGACCTCACAAATATTAACCATCCGCAGAATCCTTGAAGGTGTACGGGCAAAGAACCTACAAGCGACATTAATATTTGTCGACTTTACCAAGGCTTTCGACTCCATTCACAGAGGAAAGATGGAACAAATCCTACTAGCGTACGGCATACCTAAAGAAACCGTAGCGGCAATAACGATTCTCTATAGAAACACTAAAGTAAAAGTACGATCACCGGATGGAGACACAGAATACTTTGACATTGTAGCAGGAGTACTACAAGGGGACACGCTGGCCCCGTACCTCTTTATCATTTGTCTAGACTACGTACTTAGAACATCGATTGACAAAATCAAAGAGAATGGCTCCGAACTGACGAAGAAAAGAAGCAGAAGATACCCCGCAACAACAATTACCGACGCCGACTACGCCGATGACATAGCGATACTGGCAAATACACCTGACCAAGCCGAAACTCTTCTGCATAGTTTGGAACGAGCAGCAGCAAGTATAGGCCTCTATGTTAATGCACACAAAACGGAATATATGTGCTATAACCAAACGGGGGACATCTCCACTCTAGAAGGAACCCCACTTAAACTAGTAGACAAATTCACGTACCTCGGAAGCAGCGTCGAATCAACCGAAAAGGACATCGAAACGAGGCTAACGAAAGCATGGACAGCTATCAATAGGCTATCGATTATATGGAAATCAGACCTAACCGATAAAATGAAACGCAGCTTCTTCCAGGCAGCGGTCACATCGATACTGCTATATGGATGCACTACATGGACGCTAACAAAACGGCTGGAGAAGAAACTGAATGGCAATTACACAAGAATGCTGCGTGCAATCCTGAACAAGTCCTGGCAGCAGCACCCCACAAGACACCAACTGTACGGCCACCTGCCCCCTATCACGAAAACTATTCAAGTTAGACGAACCAGACATGCAGGACACTGCTGGAGAAGCAGAGATGAACTCATAAGAGATGTACTCTTATGGATCCCCACACATGGTCGCGCAAAAGCAGGACGACCAGCACGAACGTACATTCAGCAGCTATGTGAGGATACAGGCTGTTGTCCTGAAGACCTACCTAGGGCGATGAACGATAGGGAGGAGTGGCGAGAGAGGGTCAGGGATATCCGTGCTACCAGCGCGATATGATGATGATGATGATATTATAAATATGTATGTATGTATATATGTATGTATCCATCTGTTTTACGTAAGTCTAACGCATTTAGCCTCAGTGTATTTATGTTAGAATGCCCATTTAATAATAATAATATGTACGTGTGCATTTAAGCTTGTTTGTTTGTAATTATGTGAATATGCATGGGTAAAAATGTTGCGTGTATTCTATTTTAATCTCTAAAACTCTTCAACGTCTCTCTCTATATATATAGATATATATATATATTGCAGGAAAAAGGGAAATGGAAAGAATACCGGACGTGAGAAAATGTGTGAAAGGATAAAGTAGAATAGGAAAGAGAGAGGGAAAGAAAGTGGAGAGGCAGAGAGAAAGATAAAGATGGATTGAAAGAGAGAGAAAGAGAGAAAGAGAGAGAGAACGCAGGAAAAAGAGAATGAAGAAAGCTTTGAGTTAGACAGAATTAAAAAAGATAGTACGTGTGTGTGTGTGTGTGTGTGTGTGTGTGTGTGTGTGTGTGTGTGTGTGTGTGTGTGTGTGTGTGTGTGTGTGTTTAAATCTACGGTTTTTCTATGTCCTTGCTCAATGCACAGAATAAGTATGCATTTTTATTGTTTCTGTGCGCACAATTTTATTGGTATTAAATTGATAAAGGGAGATAACTTAAGCAAGCAAGATAAAAACGTGTCCATCTGATATCGTATTAATTAAATCTTTTAATTAGTGCCACCTGATGTCCGATATTTTCGGAAGTATCAGCTGCTATTCGCTGAAACGTCTACATCGTCACTATGATACGTTTTCGATTACATCTCAATTTACGCCTGATTTGGCCTTCATTCAAAATTTAGATATCTAGAAAATACTTGAATTTCCTCGGGGACCTCCCTCTCAGGCAGCACTTGTCTCTTTCTCTAAAATTGGTAGGGGTGAATTTATTGCTCAACGCCTGAGACGCCCCCGAAGGAGAATGCCGAGGGAACCAAGCATTCTTTGGGATGACCACACGTCAGTCTCGATTTGTACATACCCACTACCCCTACAACCGCCATGAAATGACCATGTCAATTCTGACTGAAGTCGGAAAAATCTCTTGAAAATATTCAAATATCACTGTTATTTTCTTGTTTTCAATACTTTTAGCATTTTGTGCTCGTACAACTTTCACTTACAAAAAGTGGGTATTTGGTACGACACTAGACTCCAGTTCTGGAGCGCTAGATAGTGTAGAATACCCCATTCATTGTCATTACTCCCAGGCCCACTCTGACCCGGAGTGGCAGAACACGTAAGGGTTCCATCTACGTATCAAATAATCGTGTTTAAAAATAATTCATTTTCAATTTGGAATACTTGATGCCATATAACTGTGTGGATTATTTTCCTCAAGATATAGTTATTTGTTGCTATAATTGTTTTTTAATGATTATTATTTTCATTTTACTCCTGTGAGAGTTTTTCATACCTGCGTTAGCGAATGATTTTTTACCGGAGTTTGGATACTGTAAGTCTCCTCAAGTCTCCAGGACTCCTCTCACGTATTTCTATCCGATCTTAAAATGCTGGATGGTCTTCACTCGTTCTCTTATTTCCAAGTCTTCCAGTCCCTTTACCAATCCTTTGGGGATTTTCCGAGTGCACAAATTATAATTGGTATCACCGTCATTTTCATGTTTCATTGGGTTTTTTTTAGTTTTCTAGCTAGGTCTACGTACTTATCTCTCTTTAATTTTTCTTTTAATTTAAACTGTGATCCGCCAGGATAGCAAAGTTCACTATTCGGCCGGTTCTCATTTTTTTCAATATCAATAAGTTCGGTCGTCTGGCCAAGATTAAGTAATCTGTTCGTATCTCAAAATTCCAGAGAACTTGGTGCATCTCATTATTAGTAGTAGTTGTAGTTACTTGTGTTAAATAATAAATTGGCTAAACCTTTTATTTGGTATGAAGTGTAGATAGTTTTAAAAGATCCTAACCGTTAATGTTTCATTCGGTTTAATTGACAGTTCCGGGTCTTTCTTTGAATGTGTGGGGGGAGTATGTAATTTGGTTATTTCAGTAGATTGCTCTCTAAATTATTCCCACCACAAATACAACACAAAACTTTACAATCGCACAAAAGAAATGGAATAGAACACAACGAACATTAAACAACAAACAATTTAATATGCATATAACAGAATATGAAAACAAACAAAATACATGATGTGTAAATGGCCTTTTGGAAAATAAAGTTTGACAAAAGGAAAATAAATTTGTTTAAAGATGTGTGTATGGTCATGTTAACGAAGTCCGTAAATAAGTCGTTCTTACTTACATTAAGTTTATAGCGGGTTTTATGATTGTGGCGACAGCGTGTCGCGTTGATGAAAGAAAGTTTGTCGGGTTTTTCTTTTGAATGTCATTCTCGGCCATTTGAAAAGAGGTCATGAACTTTAGTTGAGGAAGGAAAGGAATTGGTTGGACATAGTATCAGCTACTGGCTCAGTGGCTTGTGTTCGTCTGTGTCTTCGTTTGTGTGTAAGCTTGTGTCTTGTGTGTATGGCTTCCTAACTCGTTGTTATTTATATCCTACAGGTGGATCAAAGAATCGTCCTAAAATTTTTGGCGCGTAGACATTTATTGACCAATCAGATTTGTATTTTACTATTTTATTTTTGAGCCTAAATATTTTCTGTAGGTTCACTTCCGATCCTAATTTTCTAGAATGTTCTATTCGATGTTTTTAGCTGATTGGTTGAAAAATATAAAGATGTAATCTAAATGCTAATGCGGTTTTGATTCTAAATTTCTAGAATGTTCTTAAGTATGTTTTTATTGCTTATTTTAAAACTAGAAAAAATGTGTATCCTATAAATGAAAAATCTACGTAAACGGAAAGTTAGATGATAAAGTTACTTTATTCAACGGAGAAACCTACGAAGCGAGCGGTTATCTACGATCGCATCTCTGGCTCCCAATATGAGCGCAATCGATAAAATGTAAGTCATCTATAAATAAAGTTGTGAGCACATAAAAATGTATTCTTGTTATTCATCCCAATGAAATAGCCTCCAAGAGAAGACGACGACGACATGATGAAAAGCTAAGATGAACTGAAGAACAACAAGATGGCAGCACAGACATTAACAGGAAACAACAAATAGAGGAGCTGGGCATCGATCAAAGAAGAAAATTCGATGTAAAACTTGAAAGTATGAAACTGTGCGCGAACAAATAATTATTATTAAAAAGAAATAATTACTTTATACTATATAATTAAGAGTATTTGATAAGAATATGCAAATTATTTGTATTAGATAGGAATACTTGATGTCATATAACTGTGTGCAAATTATTTGTAGTAGATAGGAATACTTGATGTCATATAACTGTGTGCAAATTATTTGTAGTAGATAGGAATACTTGATGTCATATAACTGTGTGCAAATTATTTGTATTAGATAGGAATACTTGATATCATATAACTGTGTGCAAATTATTTGTATTAGATAGGAATACTTGATATCATATAACTGTGTGCAAATTATTTGTAGTAGATAGGAATACTTGATGTCATATAACTGTGTGCAAATTATTTGTAGTAGATAGGAATACTTGATGTCATATAACTGTGTGCAAATTATTTGTATTAGATAGGAATACTTGATAAAATATAACTGTGTGCAAATTATTTGTATTAGATAGGAATACTTGATGTCATATAACTGTGTGCAAATTATTTGTATTAGATAGGAATACTTGATATCATATAACTGTGTGCAAATTATTTGTAGTAGATAGGAATACTTGATGTCATATAACTGTGTGCAAATTATTTGTATTAGATAGGAATACTTGATATCATATAACTGTGTGCAAATTATTTGTAGTAGATAGGAATACTTGATGTCATATAACTGTGTGCAAATTATTTGTATTAGATAGGAATACTTGATATCATATAACTGTGTGCAAATTATTTGTAGTAGATAGGAATACTTTATATCATATAACTGTGTGCAAATTATTTGTAGTAGATAGGAATACTTGATATCATAACTGTGTGCAAACTATTTGTAGTAGATAGGAATACTTGATATCATATAACTGAGTGCAAATTATTTGTATTAGATAGGAATACTTGATGTCATATAACTGTGTGCAAATTATTTGTAGTAGATAGGAATACTTGATATCATATAACTGTGTGCAAATTATTTGTAGTAGATAGGAATACTTGATATCATATAACTGTGTGCAAATTATTTGTAGTAGATAGGAATACTTGATGTCATATAACTGTGTGCAAACTATTTGTAGTAGATAGGAATACTTGATATCATATAACTGTGTTAAAAATCCCTTTCAAGAAACAACTGCACTACTACACAAAAAACGTAAATACAAATGTACAATAAACGTATTCCTCTAACACCTAGTCATAAAATAACCCAAAACGGACTGACCTGCCGTTAAAATCAATCAATCACTAGAATAAGCATATTTCTCTGTGTTGTATGAATTTATTCAGTAAGTTTCCACCCGACATTTTTATCTAATCTTTATCTTTTATTTATTTGTCCTTTACACTCCTTATCTTTTCTTTTTAATATATATATATATATATATATATATATATATATATAATGAACGTTGGTCTTTATATTGATTTTCTAAATATCAAGCTGCAGATATGGCTCAGAGGAAAACATTAGCATTCAAACGAAAAATGGCATTTATGCCTAACAATACTCCGGCTCATGTTGTTATTGCAACCTTTGAATACTTTTGCTAAATTAGGGTTTTAAAAAATGACCAGCTTTATGGAGTGGTCAGCGTGTTCGCAAAATCTGAACTCTATCGAAAATCTTTGGAACATCGACAAAAGGACGCCTTTATGCAGGCAGCAAACAATTTTTACCCATGAATGAACTTTGGGAAGCTATATCAATTGTTTGTGAATCCATTGCCTATGAAGAAATTCTGAATTTAACTTCTATGGACAGAATACTGCTCGACAGTAAGCTGTTTCGTTATTCGACCAAACTTCCGAGACTTTTCTTTGTATATCATTTCTATGAATAAAATCATTTTTGTGGTGGGTCATTTTTGTTCAATTTTTATATCAAACTGGATCATTTGAAATTGCCTGTAAATTAGGACGTTTTAAATAATCCTATTTTAGATATTTTAATTTTTTTTATCATAAAAAGATTTTAGGTTTTGTGATATTCCGCCTAAATCTGATACACATGTTTTATTGAAAATATTTTATTGATATTTTATGGCTTTTGGAACATCAAGTTTAAAGTTATTATCATTTCATTCATTTATGTAGGAACGCAGTATATGTATGTAGGTAGGTATCAATGTAGAGACAACATAAAGAATTATCTCAAATCCCTTAGTAGTGATATATTTGACAAGATATATATATATATATATATTAAGACAAGAAGCTATAGAATCTACAAGAGATTTACACAATAATCTGATAATTGTGTTTTAACGGCACATAAAACTTAATTACAGAACTGGAAAGAATAATGAGGTAACTAACTTGATATATAGATAGATAGATAGATAGATAGATAGATAGATAGATAGATAGATAGATAGATAGATAGATAGATACAGCAACATACATACATACATACATTCAGATAGATAGATAGATAGATATCTTGTATAGCCATGAACAACTATACAAACACATATGCATTCAGAACACAACGATACAATAAAGACGAGCGACACAGTTCTTTAGAAAAATATACCTCTCACTTTATTGAAAGGGTTGTGTGTGAGAAGGAGTTGGAGACCGAACAGAACTGCAACATATCGACCCCAACTCTATTGGCCATAACCGCGTTTCTTTCCCGTTCTCCTGGGCTGCTCAACCGGGGACCTGGGGGCCCAGCCTCTCTGGAACATGTTCCTCAATCCAGCATTTTCTCTCCAACTGCGACTGCTCAATCGGGGGCCTGAGGGCCCACTCTGCTGGGTGCTGGCTTACTCTACCGCATCTTGTCTCCAGCTCATCTAATCTCCAACTCATCTGTTCTCCAACTGACTGACTTCCTGTCTTCACCCGGGTTATATAATAATTTGACATCTACTCTTCTTCCTGCGAGCGTCACAATTTTGCACTCATTCAACCCGTCCACGGTCAAGGTTATAATGTTCTGATATTCCTCGACCGGATGCACCAGTTATTTACACAGGTGCATTTCCAATTTTGACAGCCCGGCGGGGTCAGAGGTCATTATACAACAGATATATACAGAGAAAAGATGACCGAGCAACTCATGAATACTTATATCAGAAAATAGCTACGGAAAATACATCGGAATTTTATTAAAATGTTTGTTCGCCACTCCTGTCGCTTCTCTTGAACGACGTAATGGTGAGCGTTGTAAAAAATGGACCTTGTGACCTAAGATCAAATCCTGGACGAGGATGTTTGCATTTCATATTTCCTTGAGAAAAGTATGAATCCGACTATTCTCCTAGCTATGAATAAATTGTAGGGCATATTGAGCTCTTTGCCCTTAGTATGGTGACCGGTCTTAAAGAAGGAAAACTCTGAATTCAAACCAGCTATACTCCGCTTAAGCATTAACTTTGCGTCGTATCCTGCTCATGGGGGCGGATTTGGGTAAATACATACATATATGGAAATGTGGGCACGAATGTAAAGACAACACCATCTTTTCTGATCCACGAAATATCGACTCAGACATATGTGGAAAGCTGAAGATGCAACATCGTTACCAACTGGAATATATATGCCAAAATTAGCGTACTACTTCTACTGTACAGGGACAAAATAACTGCGTGTTCTTGTGATAAGTGAAATGTGTGTTGTGTTAGCAGCACCGGACTGATACATCGCGAAGCAGAGAGTAAACCCACAAAGCACAGTTCGGCTCTTCATCTGTTCTTTCTGTAAAGGTTGGTCGAATTCTCGTTCGTTCCTTGGTTTCCTGAAAAGCAAACAGGTTTCCGACTCCTTTCTTGATGAAAGATATTTTGCTTGCCACTTTAATACTTGTTGTTTTTGGCGACTGTAGTCGAGGGCGACCCGAAGGATCCCTTTTCAATAGCTACTACACCAAGGTGTAGGGGAGGGCACTACTCCTTTTCCTGGATTGCTCCACTTTACCCTTGATACGTACCTTATAATGCCAAGTGTTAAGCAAGCAGGTATAAAGTACCATTTTTTTAAGTCTTTGGTATGACTCGACCTTGATTGAACCCCGGTTTCCGAGACCATTGGCGAACACTTTACCCACTGCAAGGAATTTCAGTTTTACTTCTTTTATTATTTTTCCATCGAGAACCAGTCAAAAATACACTTGACTTTAATGCAAGAGATAAAGAGAAAGTTTCAGTTAATTAAGTATTTCTGGTGACTTACTTCTGATACAAACTAGACACTTCAATTTGGGCGGTCACCGCCCTATATCGACTTTGGTTGTCGACCACTCAATGACAATATCGAGAAGCGACTCTCTGTATATAAGTAAATCAATTAAAAGCTCATTAATCGTAATTATCCCCTCTTCTTTTCTCTAGATCACATCTGCATTGGTGTATTTAAAGAAGAAAGTCAGATAAAGTTTACTGGAGTCGTCTTAAGACTTGGATATGACACAAGGTCAATTTTTAAGCGGAGTTTAACAGGTTTGAATTCAGAGTTTTCCTTCTCTTAGACTAGTTGCCTCACCAAGGCTGAAGAACCTACTACTGCCCTACATAGATGGAGGGAGACTAATTGGATTCATACCTTTCCTAAGGGTATTAGTGTTATGTGAAATGCAATCAGTCCCGTCCCTGGACGAGACTGATTGCATTTCACATAACACTAATACCCTTGAACTCATGTCGCCGTGTCCATTTCCCGCGACGATAACCATTACACCACGGGGACCTCTACATTAGTTTATTGTTTATATACACATACAACCTGCATGAACTTTAAAGGATCTCTTTGAAGTCCTGAATATCCCGTTTTTAATTTGACAGCGTCTAGTCTTTTTTAAGATCTTAGATATTATTACAAGATTTTCATTCGAGGGACACTCTCTTACCACTAAAACACACCTTAGACTTAACTTAACCAGATCGTCCGTGTGACTTCAAAAGGACTCATTTTGACTGATATTGCGAATTGCCTGAGATTTAAGTCATTCATTTTAAACTTTTGATTCGAAGAATACTTTTACCACAGAAAAACCTTTCGAACCAACTCAACCAGACCGTTATGATGAATACAAAACTTTTACAAAGGAATCTAATTTTGGCATTAAATAATCCATAAAGAGTTGATATGCCGTTGAACAAATAAACCGAAACAATTTGTCTCTTTTGTGAAAAAAGCAATTGAAAAGAAAATCTCCAAGAAGAACATCTGATCCTGGAAACTATTTAGGACAAGCTTCCTTACTAGATCAACTTATGACGCTGTTCCTTATTAGATCGACTTACGTCACCGTTCCTAGTCCAGTAAATCTAGTAAAACCGAAAGTTGTAGAAAATGATGAAAGCAAATAGGAACTTTATGCTACATTCTCTAATCAACTTCGGCATTTCTTCTCAAAATAGAGCCCTCGGGCATCAGACAATAACTTGAGCCTGAGCCAGTTAGATGAGGCCGCAAGTGTTACCTGAAGAAATGACCCCCTACCCATTGACTTCGGTACAAGGTAAATAAATAATAATAAGTATTAGGATATGAAGTTCTGTTAAGAACATATTCATTGGACTATATTAGTAGAACAGTAAGGATTTATAGTGTTAAAATAACATTGATTTATTTTTAAAATGAGACATTTGCTACTTAGACTTTTTAGTACTATGGTCTATCAGACACTGTTCAATTGCCCATCAGAGGGTCTGTTGTATAGTGGCTCGTACCACGTTACTTCCAGTATCGCAGAAGTATAAAAGACGCCGTGTCTCTTAAGCTAGTGAGACAGAGACAGAGGGGAGACAGAAGCAGAAGCAGAGACAGAAGAGCTCTGAAAGACCTCGGTCAGTAGAAGACCAACTTCGGACGTAACACCAGCAGCGAGAGCTTATAAAACTAGTCGGACTGTGCCACTTGAGTTAATAGATAATTAACTCTTTTTCACTATGTATCGTTTCCTTACCACGATACAACAGGGTCAAATTCATTTGTCTTTGCAGGCCAGATTGAATCCTAAACAAGATCTCATGGACTGGATAAGGACAATTATTCCTAAAAACCAATTCATAGTGTAGCCCAAAGTAAATGGATAAAGGGGTCATATATTATCAAGACAACTTTATTAACAATAAAGTAAGGAAATAATGTGAGATGTTACCAAAGTGTGAGTGCAGTGATGTGCGGTAAAAACTCATCCACACGATCCTAATCTGATTTAACGGGAGGTTGTAGAAAATAATAAAACCAAAAAATGACGCAAAGGAAACTTTGCACCACGTTCTCCCTCATTGTTTCTTGGATTTTGCATTCTGGTTTCTGTGAAAACAAAATCAAATTGTTGCAGTCATAAAAAAAAAGTAGTGGAAACAAACGTTGCAGAAATTAGCGGGAAACTACAAAAGATACCAAAATCAGGCGAGATGGAATTCTGCAAATAAGACACCACCGACCGCAACAAAATCAACCAAAAACAACAAAGAATGATGAAATATGGCAAGTACTTTGGAAAGTAAGTGCAAATCTCAAAAAAGTACGAGCTTCTTTGCAGAAAAAACTAGCAAACATCAACTCATCTGGTGCAGCGAAAGAAAAATCTTCAAAATGATTGAACAGACTGTCAGCTAGAAAAGTAATATAGATGATACCTTCAAGAAAAAAGTTTTAAGTTGCTCTATCAATACTAGAATAATGGTTGAGGAACTCGAACGCATTCCTATCAAAAGTCTTCCCACGAAAACAGTAAACAAGCCTCATAAAGAACATTCATCACACAATACTAAAACGCTTCCTTCTGATGATGATAGTGTTGCATATTTACCTTAATAGAGCCGTCATGTTCCAGCTGTACAAACAGGAAGCCATTGATGCGTGGATGTGAGCAGTTCACGTGAGTTGACAGGCGGAAGCGGGTAAAATGGGTTGACAACCGGAAAACTCATAGGCGTTGTGAAATTATGTATACACAGGTACCCACGTCACATACAGTCAGTCTCGGATAGATGGTCAGGTAGTCAAGAAGTCCAGAGAGCGCCGGTGAGCGCCCGATTGGGGGGGGGGCAGTGTCCCTTAGCGGAACCCGGTCGAGAACCTTCGACTCCCCTCTCTTTCTCGCTCTCTCTCTCTCTCACCCGCCAACTTCGACCCGTTCGAGAAATAAAGTTGTGAGATATATATTTTTGTAAAGAAGTATCCTGGTCATTCATTTATTCATCAGGCTATGCAACAATAGATGGCGAAAAAGGGGGTGATAGCGTAACGGTTATCATCGTAAAGAAATGGAATCAGGGACCCGAATTCAAATTCTGCATGAGGCTGATGGCGTTTCACTTTGCACTAATGCCCTTAGGAAAGGCATGAATCCATTTGTTCTCCCATCCATCTATTGGTAAATAGGAGGACATAAAGTTTTCTTTAGCCTTGCTTAGGCAACCTGTCTAGGAGAAAGAAAACTCAGAATTAAAACCAGCTGTACTCTGCTAAAAACTGACCTTGTGCTGCATCCGTATAGGAGGGGTTGGGTAATTGCATACATGGAAAATGTATAATATACAAATGTGTGAAGCTCTATGAGATTTAAGGCAACAAAAAATAATTCCCTATCAGCAGCAATGACCATGGTCAAGTATGATAGATAGAGATGTTTGTGACGAAACTGTCTCAAATATAATGCTTCTCTAGCGCTTTCGGACCATCAAATACACATTGTTAATCTATAAAGAAACAGATGATCAGGCTAGCACTTGAAACGTGTTTACTATTGCTCTCTCTCTCTCTCTCTCTCTCTCTCTCTCACACACACACACACACACACACACACACACACACATATATATATGTATATAGGAAAACTGGAAATAAATCTGACTGTATAAAACCGAACAAATATGAAAAAATAAAAGGTCTTCAGAGGTTGATTTTTTCATAGTTCGAAATATTTGCCAACGTTAAAAGTTTTGGTTTTTAAATATAAAAACATCAAACCTTCATCAAGGCGTATGAATTATTATATGAACCGAAAAAACAAAAAAGTTCAAATGCCCTAAGGAAGGTTTAATGTTTTCACATTTAAAAACCGAAACGTTTAATGTTGGCAAATAATTCGTACTATAAGTAAAATATCTCTGTTTTTTGTTGTTTTTTTTTTTCATATTTAGATAGATAGATAGATAGATAGATAAAAGTTCAAGTCGACATAAACACGCTAACACATATGTCCATTAATTCTTCAACAAAAAAAACAGTTTAATTTTGAAAAGTGAACACATCTACATTCATTCATAAACTGATAAATGTCTTCATCCCACAGAAATATTCTTTCTCTTGTTTTCCATTTTCAGATTTCTGTCTGTTGCCGACGGCCAAGAAATTTCCCTCATTATTTTTCACGCGATTCACAGTGAATTTTCTCTGAAATTCAATTCGCTTTAAGTTCGGAAATTTCGTATCTTTTATTCTAACGTATTTTTAGGGCAAACCTTTCAACAGTTTGTTTTTTTGTTTTTTGATGTTTGTTTTTTGTTTTGTTTTTTGAGGGAGGCAAAAAGGTCTTTTTTGTTCTGTTTAGTTTTTTTGTTTGTTTGTTTTTTGTTTTTGAAATATGAAGATGAACTTGCGTAAAAATGACTTATATGTGTCTGTGTGTTCGCTTATGTGCGAGTGCAAACGATGAACCTTCTAATCTTATGAAATGACCAATCTGTCAGAAATGCTTAGATAATGTGGTAAGCGCAGTCTCAATGATCCCAGAATCACATCAGATTACCAAGCTTGCCAGATTATCTGATATCGTATACCATGAGTCCCACAGGGTTAGATTAAACATTTCTGTCTCATTCATAAAGCTTTTGTCCCGTCTTTTAAATACTATGGACTGACAGAACATACAAAGAAATGGTAAATATGAATAAACCGCTTTCATCAAATGTGACCAGATTTTAAAAAATAAAAGGTCAAATCACTGAAGTTGCTCTTGTATATATTTTAGTTTATATTATATGTGCACCATGCATTTTTGATTAAATCACCAGTCTGCTACAATTAAGTTGTAATTATGAAAAAAAAATGACCAGTCTAAATTTGTGTTCTTCTTAATGTTAGTAGTATATGAGTTTTTTCATTGTTATTCACAGAAAATTATGTTCAAATTTTCAAGACAGACATTATTCATCAAAGTCGTTACCTTTCTAGACTATCATATTTACCCAACCCCTCCGCTCGGGCAGGATATGACACAATCTTTAAGCGGAGTTTAATTGGTTTGAATTCAGAGTTTTCCTTCTCCTAGACTAGTTGCCTAACCAAGGCTGAAGAACCTAATCTGTCCTACTATTTACCCATAGCTGGAGGGAGAATAATTGGATTCATACCTTTCCCAAGGGTATTAGTGCTATGTGAAATGCAATCAGTCTCGTCCAGGATTTTAACTCGTATCATCGTGTCCAATTCCTACGACGATAACCATTACACCACGGGTACCTTTCTAGACTATAGACCTTGGGTTGATTTAAGCATTCAACTAGGTTTGGTTTGGTTTGGTTTGGTTTGGTTTGGATACCATCAAACAAGTGGAGATGAAAGACAAAATTAAAAAACCATATCTCAGGAGAACTAGAAAACTGCTCGAGACAAAACTCTCTACCTGAAACCTCATCAAAGGAATAAATACCTGGGCTGTTCCCCTCGTTAGATATTCAGGACCCTTTCTGAAGTGGTCCAGAGATGAACTTAAACAAATGGACCAAAGAACAAGAAAACTAATGACCATGCAGAGACGACGTTGACAGACTATATATATCAAGAAAAGAGGGAGGAAGAGGACTTGCCAGCATTGAATACAGCGTTAACACATTGATACAATGACTCAAAGACTACAGAGAAAAACACGAAGGAGGACTGATTACAGCCTCCAGAAACGATATTGACAATACGATGGACAACAGAATGACAATAACTAGGAAACAAAAATGGGAAGAAAAACAAATAGATGGGCGTTTTAAACACCTCACACGAGAAAACCTGGATCTAGCTAAGAAAAGGAAACTTTCAGAGTGAAACAGAATCTCTCCTAATAGCAACACAAAACAACGCCATAAGGACCAATCATATCAAAGCGAGAATAGACAAGACGCAACAAAATAGCAAATGTAGGCTATGCAGTGACAGAGATGAAACCATCAATCACATAATAAGTAAATGCAGCAAATTAGCACAGGAGTATACGACTGGGTAGACAAGGTGATCCGCTAGTATATGTGCAAGAAATTTGAATTTGACCATGCGAACAAATCGTATATGCACAAACCAGCATTTGTCCTAGAAAATGACACACATAAACTCCTTTAGGACTTTGACATACAGACGGATCACCTAATCTCGGCCAGAAGACCAGACTTAATAATAATCAACAACAAAAAAAAAGACAATTTGCAAAATTGTCGACTTTGCTGTCCCGGCTGACCACAAAATAAAACTGAAAGAATGTGAAAAGAAGGATAAGTACCTCGACCTTGCTGAGGAATTGAAAAAACTATGGAACATGAAGGTGACAATTATACCAATTGGGATTTGTGCTTTTGGTACAGTAACTAAAGGATTATTAAAGGGACTGGAGGACTTGAAAGTTGGCGGACGAGAGGAGACCATCCAAACTACAGCATTATTGAAAACGGCTAGAATACTGAGAAGAGTCCTGGAGACTTGAGGAGACTTGCTGTCACTCACACTCTCGTGAAAGACCATCAGCTAACGCTGATGTGAAAAACTCTGAGTAAAAAATAATAATAATAATAATAATTATAATCTCAACGAGAGTAAAACGAGACGGAAAAATCTAGATATGGCCTGAATTGACAATAAAAAGGCTTACGATATAATCCGCCAAAGTTGGATATTACACTGTCTCAAAATGTACAAAATACTCGACGAAGTCATACAGTTTATCGAGAAGACCATGGAAACCTGGAAAGTGGAATTAACATCAGAAGGGAAAAGCTTAACAGAGGTTAAGATCCAGAGAGGCATATTCCAGGGAGATGCACTATCATCATGACTGTTTGTAATAGCAATGATACCACTCAATTACATTCTCAGGAAATGCACAGCCGAATAGAAACTCAGTAAATCGCTAGAAAAAGGCAACCACTTACTGTCCATGGACGACATCAAACTGTTTGCTAAAAACGAAAGATGATAGGAAACCCTAGTACAGACAGTGAGAATTTACAGTCAATATATAGGAATGGAAGTTGGCATATAAAAATACGCCATGCTAGTAATGAAAAGCAGGAAATGTAACTTCACTGAAGAAATAGGACTACCAAATCAAGAAAAAAATCAGAACGCTCGGAGAAGAGGAAACCTACAAATACTTGGAAATAAGTGGAAATGAAAGACAAAATTAAAAACGAATATCTCAGGAGAACTAGAAAACTATGCGAGGTAAAACTGTCTTGCCGAAACCTTATAAAAGGAATAAATACCTGGGTTGTCCCCCTCGTAAGACACTCGGGACCATTCTTGAAGTGGACCAAAAAAAGACCTTAAACAAATGAACCAGAGAACAAGAAAACTAATGACCATGTAGAAGGACTTGCACCCCAGAAATGATGTTGACAGACTATATGTGTCAAGAAAAGAGGAAGGAAGAGGACTTGCCAGTATTGAATACAACGTTGACGCATCGATACAACGACTCGAAGACTACATAGAAAAGCACCGAGAAAGACTGATCGCAGTCACAAAAAACAATACTGACTACACAAGGACCAGCAGACCGGAATAACCAGAAAACAAAAATGGGAAGAAAAAAACTTTATGGACGTTTTAATCGACTAACAAGCGCCTTCTCACGTGAGAAAACATGGGCATGGCTAAGAAAAGGAAACCTTAAGAGAGAAACTGAATTGCAGCTCAAAACAACGCCATGAGGACCAACCATATCAAAGCAAAAGTAGATAAAACGCAAGAAAACAGCAAATGTGGGTTATGTGGTAATAGATACGAAATGATCTATCACATAATAAGCGAGTGCAGCAAATTAGCATAGAAATAGTATAACACTAGACACAACTGGGTGGGCAACCACTGGGAATTGTGCAAGAAATTTAAATTGACCATACGAACAAATGGCTGATATACAACCCAGAATCTGTCCTGGAAAATGAGACGCAATAACTCCTCTTGGATTTTGAGATACAAACGAATCACCCAATCTCGGCCAGACGACCGGACCTTATAATAATCAACAAAAACAAGATAACTTGCAGAATTGTGGACTTTGCTATTCCAGCTGACCACAGAGTAAAGTTTAAAGAAAGCGAAAAGAAGGATAAGTACCAGGACCTTGCTAGAGAATTGAAAAACTGTGGAACATCAAAGTGACAGCTGTACCAGTCGTAATTGGTGTTCTATGTACAGTCACCAAAGGATTGATAAAAAGATTTGAGAACTTAGAAATAAGAGGACGGG
Organism: Sepioteuthis lessoniana; assembly: GCA_963585895.1. Taxonomy (NCBI): domain Eukaryota; kingdom Metazoa; phylum Mollusca; class Cephalopoda; order Myopsida; family Loliginidae; genus Sepioteuthis; species Sepioteuthis lessoniana. Next base: position 135,784,955 of record OY757907.1, read on the forward strand.
GGGAGACAATCCAAATTACAGAATTGCTGAGATCAGCCGGAATACTGAGAAGAGTCCTGAAGACTTGAAGAGAGTTGTTGTCACTCAGTCTCCATTGAAAGACCATCTGCAAATACTGATGTGAAAAACTCTTAAGGAGTAAACAATAATAATAATATATTAGAAGAAGTGGAAATACACCTCGATTTACTCAAAGCAATACTCGAAAAATACCAAACTGGAAAACTCCAGGCCTTGAAAGCATACACGGATTCTGGTTGAAAAAATTCATTTTAATCCACAACAGATTAGCTACCGAAATGAATAGATGTCTATAAGAAGCGGATATACCTAAATAGACGACCAAAGGAAAGACTACCCTGATCCAGAAAGACCCCAAAAAAGGAACCGCCCCAAACAGCAAGCCGAATTGTGGACTTTGCTGTCCCGGCTGACCACAGAATAAAATTAAAAGAAAGCAAAAAGAAAGATAAGTATCGGGACCTTTGCTAGGGAATTGAAAAAATTGTGAAATATGAAAGTAACGGTGATACCAATTGTAATTGGTGCTCTTGGTACAGTCACTAAAGGATTAGTACAAGGACTGGAGGACTTGGAAATAAAAGTACGAGTGGAAACCATCCAACCCACAGCATTGTGAAGATCAGCCAGAATACTGAGAAGAGTCCTGGAGACTCAAGGAGACTTGCTGTCACTCAAACTTCAGTGAGAAATTATCAGCTAGTGCTGGTGTGAAAAACTCGAAAAGGAGTAAATAATAATAATAATAATAATAATAATAATAATAATAATAATAATAATAATAATAATAATAATAAACACAACGCCATAAGGATCAATCATGTTTTTGGGAAAATCGATAATACACAACAAAATTACAAGTGTGTATTATGTAGAGAAATAAATGAAACAATTAATCACATTGCAAGTAGTGCAAGATTAGACACGACTGGGTGGGAAAGGAATTGTGCAAGAGATTGAAATTTGACTATGCTAACAAATGGCATATGCACACATTAGAATTCGTCCAAGAGAATTAGACGCAAAAAATCCTCTTGGATTTTGAGATAAAAACGGATTACTTAATCCTGACCAAAAGACCTGACCTAGTGCAAAATAACAAAAAAAGAGAACTTGCCATCTAGTGGATTTTTCCGATCCGATAAACCCCAGGGGGGAAAATAAAAGGAAGTTTCACATGGTTAGATAAAAAAAAAAATACTTGAACATGACAAGATACCTAAAAAGGCTGCGGAACACGAAGCTGACGGTTATACCAATTATAGTTGGTGCACTTGGAACGGTCCCCAAAGGGGACTGAAAGAATTGGAAAGGGTAGGAAGAATCGAGATCATCCAGGCTACAGCATTGTTGAGATCAGCCAAAATAGTGAGAAGAGTCCTGGAGACCGGCAGAGACTTGCTGTCATTCCGACAACCCTGAAAGACCTCTACCTAATATTGCTGTAAAAAAACACCCATAAGAAGTAAAATGATGATAATTTTTAAGGGTGCACTGTAAATTGTTGTTCCCACACGTTCGTATTTCTTAATATTTCTTTTTTGAGTTCGTTTACTGAATTTGCGCGGCGTAATATCTCATTGAGTAATTTGTTGTCGGGTAATGATTAGAGCAGTTGTATATCGTTACGATTGGGTAGTGAATTCAATCCTCAGGGGTTGCTCCAAGACTGTAAGACTAAAGTAAGATGCCACTCGAATCAAAACAGAGAGAGGGGAAGTACACAACTCTCTCTCTCTCTCTCTCTTTCTCTCTCTCTTTTAGTCACTTTGTTTTCCTCTTTCACTAAACACAACTCTATCTATAGTACTGCTTACAGTCATATCTTTTTTTCTTTTTTTGTGTGAGGAGAGGCGCTCAAGTATTCAACACAAAATTTGATTTTTCATTAAATGAACATTTAAAAAAAGGTTGGTTTTAATGGTTAGCTTAGTCTGGTTTAAGGTCATAATAATGAGGCAAATCTCCAGTGTGGGATCGAACTTTCTACACTTACGAATTAGTCTGTAGAATTAGCTGCTATCATATTATTGCCGATAATCTTATTTTTAAGCTTTGTTTAGTCTGACACACATATAGGGCTTCGAGTTAGGATCGAACTTCCTATAGTGAATTGGTCTGCAAAATGAGTATCTAAAAAATCGACCTTCGGTTGACGCCATCGTTCGAGGGTCGACTGAAAAGCTTATAGGTTGACCAAGTCCTCCTTACAGTCTACACACTTCTTCCATCGTTGGTGTATCCCATGGGTCAAAAAGCCATCAACCATAGTTATGACGTAATCATATGAACCTTTCAATCTATGAACTTTTCTGTCGACCGTCGAATATTTCACTCATATTTCAAACACTGGAAAACTTATTTAACGGAAATATTTTCAGCTTAGAATTTACAGAGATTTTCGAATTGTTATTTTTTGGGGGGATGGGGGTCTTTTTTTCTGTTTTTTTTTTTTTTTTTCTTTTTTGTTTGTTTTTCTTATTGTTATTGTTTGTTTGTTTTTTTTCTTTGTTATTCTTTTGTATTAGAGGTGATCAGATAAGTAAATAATTTCTAAAACATCCTGCCTCGTAACAGTATCCGTTAAAAGAAGTACTGGATGTTTACACTTCGTTAAGTTGAATTTTATCAGACAGACTTTTTTTTTTAAATATCGACTTACTTATAAAGTACAATATGACTTTATATATTCTTCGGTTACACAACCTTTGGTCTCATCAGTGAGTAGAGATAAATTCCATTGTTATCACGTAACATCACTTGATGCCACTCGAATCAAAATAGAGAGAGGGGAAGTACACAACTCTCTCTCTCTCTCTCTCTCTCTCTCTCTCTCTCTCTCTCTCTCTTTGTCACTTTGTTTACCTCTTTCACTAAGCACAACTTTATTTAAGTTTATTTTCAGATTATCAGTCATTATTAATTTTGACTGGAGGAAGTAAAGAATGAGTCTCTTGTTTTGATTTGTGTTCCTGTATTCCAATGGTTCCCTTAACTTAGTTGGTAAAGCAGCCGGCTTCATTTAGATAGTTTTTTTGAGAAAGAGAAAAGGGAACATTAGTTTGAGTGTCACTCAGTACTTATCTTTTATCTCACAAGTGCCCACTTCTTTGTTGTCATGGAAATTGTGTCTTCAGTGAGTTATGATAAAACAAATGATCCAAAAAATAACTGAAAATCCGGTTGATAAAAAAATACAGATTACGATTAATATGTTTGAATCCGTTTTTGTTTATAGCTAGAGAAAATTTTAATGAAATTTGAGATTCATGTCGATCCCTCAATTCCAAAACGACATACTTAATTGTTGGATTTAGAAGAATGAAAAATTTTCCTCTAGGAGAATATGTACCCAATTCAGCATCTAGTATATTTCATTTAAATGTTTAAAATGTTCTTTGATTACCAAGTTATACTCGATTTTGACAAGGCATAATTGGACACAATGCCAAAGAGAGAGAAAACAAGGGAGTTGAAAGATTGTGTTAAGCTAATCGATTGAGTGGAGTTGAGATTGCCTGTTAAGAGACCTAACTTAATACCCAAATATATGTTAGTTGCCTTCAGTGATTTCTTATGTCTTATCAAGTTGGAACGAAAGTAATTCCGATTTTATATATTTGAAAAATGAAATAAAATTATGTTTATAGAAATATTGGTCATAGTTTGGCATAAAAAAAAGGTTGAAAATGATGTAGTCTCATATTTTCATCAAAACTTAAAGAATTTTGGAAGCGCGGCATCGATTAGTTTGTTGACAGATGGAATAAAGTTCCAGGAAGCAATGAAACCTATGTTAATAATCAAATATTTCTATTGACAAAAATCTTTTAATATATAATAGGTACCCTGAAATCGGACATTAGATTCGTTTCAACCAGACACATCAATCTTTTATATCCAATTAGATTTTTGCATAATAATTTTACATTCAATCGTTTTTTATTCAATTGTAATGAATGTAATAGGTAACTTATAAAAGGCAAAATTTATCTGTGAACATCAAATACACTTCACTTATTGTTAATCATTAAATTCAGTCGGAGACCAAAATTATCGTACATCATAGAATAAAGTTCTTGTTTCTTTAACTGTTAGTCAAATTATATCGATATAAATATGCGTGGTGTGAGTTTTAGGTTTCTTGGTTTCTTTTAGTTTAATGGCATATCAACCTTTGTAGGTTATTTAATGCCAAATCTATTCTCCTAGAAGAACAGCAGTGGTACTATTTAACCCATAGCTGGGAGGATAAGGGGGTTCATACCTTTCCCAAGGGTATTTGCCCGAATGTGAACGTAATAGCGCGACTGGAGTATGAACTCGCGTACTACGATTCCACAGTCCATCGCTTTAACCATTACACCACGTGGACACCCCCCGCAGTGAGTTTTAGGTACACAATAAAAACTTCAAACCAGAACAACCAGCGTCTCAATAAATTTTCATGCCGTAAAGTTCCGAATCTTCCTGACCTATCTCAGATTGATTGATTGATTTTAATGGCATGTCAACCCGTCTAGGGTTATTTTATGCAAGAGTTTAGGGAATCATGTTCAAGGAATATATTGATTTACATTTTTTGTGTAATTGTTTCTTGATAGTTTTTTGGCACACACTAATGGTAGCAAGTATTCCTACCAAATACAAATAATTTGCTCATAGTTTTATGAATCTAAGTATTCTTATCTAATGCTAACAGTTACAATTATTTCTATCGAATTATTTAATAATTTTCAATTTTATCATTCTATTTACTAAAAGTCATTTGTTCACACCCAGTTAAAGGATTTCAAATAACTAATAATAATTCTTAGTAAACAATTATAATTTCCAGAGACTATCTCAGTACAAATAATTTTCAGTTTTATATAAAACATTTTAATCTGATATAGATAATTTGCAAACGGTTGGATCTAATATTAATAATTTTATGGTTTCATGTAATTATTTTCATTTAATCATAGTCATTTGCTAGCACACAGTTATATGCTTTCAACAAACTAATAAGAATTCTTTGTAAACAATTATAATTTCTAGTAACTATTCATAATAAAAATAATTTACAGTTATATGGTTTCAAGTATTCCTATCTAATTCTAATAATTTTCAAATAGATCTATTTGATCCATATATCGGGCCCAAACAGGTACTAACCTCTCCGGGCCAGAGTGGATTTGGGAGTAATGACAATGAAGGGGTACACCACACACCCCAGATCTCGATGAGCGAAGCCTCACTATGAGATATATTTTAGCGTCATACCAATGATACCCTTGGGGGTGTCAATATAACGGCCTATCTCCGGAATATTACAAACAACCATTTTCAATGGTTAATTTCAAATCATTGAAAATCAATGTCTCCGATTGTTCAGCCTTACAAAATGTCGTTAAATTATTCAAATCAATTCATTGAGATTCATCAGTGCTTCTCATTCTTTAACAATAATGATAACTAATGCTATTTTAAAAGGTAGCAGAATTACGTGGTTTGTACGGGGAAAAAAATAGATTTTAAAGGGAAACAACTCTTCTAAATTTCTAGCTCAAATATATTTGGTTATTTCCCCTGTTTTCGTTGTTTTCTAAAATTCTGCAAATATTTGCACTATTTCATATTTTGACCCAACTTATAATATGACGGTATCGTTCACAGCTCACCTAGTTTTGCCTATTTAATGACTTCAATCCCACGTTGTGTTTGTTGTTAAGAAAAATAAGTCAACAACAAATCTTCGTCGAAACTGTATTAATCACTGGTCAACTCCACAAAGAAAAGAAATAAAATCGAGAATGTACTTGTTGTTTTTATTCATTCTTCTGGTTTATCCTTGTAGGGTGCGAAATTTCGTTCATCTAGTAGTGTACACCCTCATTATTGCAATATCGACCGCACTCGAAGACTTGGGCAGTTTTTTGTCACGCTCTGGGTCTAAAAGCCAACAACAAACTCTTTCACGTCAGCAACTGTTCTTGATAACCCACACTACTTAATTCCTAAGACTCAAACTTGGGCTGACTCCCCTCTTCGTCGAACAGCCAACCCAATCACCACAAGTTGGGTCGCCACCACTTTCTGTTTTACTCATGATCGCTCCTTTGAATATAATGGGCCCTGACTTCAAGAAAAGAAAACTGCTTTTACCACATACCCAACACACACCATTTAAGTACTTAAAAAATTATACCCTTGTCTACTAATTTCTGACTGTACAAGAGCTGAAGACTTCTTTTTATCACAGAGGGAGTCAGTTCAAAAGAGGAGGTGTTGTGCAGAAGAATGTACCGCTACCGACCTGTGTGGTTTGAACACAATGAGTTTATTTGGAGTAGATGGTATTGCTTAATTCGATCTTTGGGACCTGCCAAACAATTCGTTTTTGTAACCAAGTAAATAGGGTCGAAACAAGTGATATTAAGTCAAGAGAAAATTCAAAACTGAATTCAAAAGAAAGTTTTCAGAAGTTTAATCTAAAAGTTTTGTACAAAAGCAAAATTGAAATTTGAAGTTAAAGTAAATGCAACACCAGTATTCAGACGGAAAAGAGGTGTATCTTTTTGCGACCTTTAATTTAATCAATAAGGAATTCGAAAGGCTAGAGAGTTTAAGGGTCATTTCCAAAGCAGACTACCCCTAATGGTCACTGGCAAGTGTTTAGGTGAAGAAAAAGAAGAAAAAAACTGTGTATGTGCCGATTTTTCAACATGGTTAATGATAGCTAGCAAAATTATAATTATCCATCACTAAATCCAGAAGAAATTTTCACTAAACTAAATAATGGAAATTTTTTTTCAACGTTGGATTTGTCGGATGCCTAATACTGGTAGAAGAGTATTCGAAACTAACTATTAACACTTATAAACGGCTATTAAAAAATCGGAGGCGGAGGAGTGAAATGAAAAAAGGTTGCAGAAATCCTAACACCACATCTGGAATGTCACCGGAGGATTTGATGTTCGCAAGAAAATCTAAATCCGTATTCAACACGATACAACCTGAACGGAAGGCGTGAACATCAAGGAATATCCCTATGAATAAATATCTTAACCTGGGAGAAAAAGGATTCTTCAATATGTACCAAAAAGGAAAAGAACTACGGAGTTTTTAAGTGTAGAACCAACACTGAAAAGATATAGACTCCAGTGGATAGACTCCAGAGGGAGTCGGTTCAAAAGAGGGGGTGTTGTGTAGAAGAATGTACCGCTACCGACCAGTGTGGTTTGAACACGGATCACCAGCCAACAAACACGGCTATTGAAATGGATTGTGTTTCTGGGGTCACGTGACTAGAAATGGTGGATATATAAATCGGCCAGACAGAAATATTGAGAAATGTAGTATTACGAGTCAATATTCTATGTATTGTGTTAGCGTTCCATACTCAGTATTCGGCAATGTACGAGAGTGAAGAGATTATAAAGTGTCGGCCAAAGTTACCTCCCCTGAACGGGACATAATCAAAAAAAGCATACATATATACTACCTATGCCCATATATATCCATGGGCTCGCACCCACTTACCCAACGTCTTTATGCACTCATACTCATATTGAGATATTTGCACCTATATGCATAATTGTACCTCAATATGTGCACCCTGGGACAGAAGAGTTTATACCATCGTCACAAACTGTGGTCTTAATTTCTAACTACCTTAACGTAATCTACCTCTGACACCGTTTAAAGTACGTAAGTAACCCTGCCAACTGGCCGGTCTATATCTTAGTAGAACACAAGGTCACAAGTGTGTGAGTCCCCAGTGAGGATAAAAACCCCACAGGTTGATAAACTACTTTGTTAAACTTTGTCCTACTGCGTGCTGTTCCTAATGTTGTTGGCTCGTTATTTGCAGTGTTTAAGCCATTATCTCTAATCATCTAGATATGTTTATAATTGTATAGTCATAACGACAAAGTTGTAGTAGTAGTAGTAGTAGTAGTAGTAAGTAAAGTAAAGTTGTCTCCCTTTAGTCGAGGGCGACCAGAAGGCTCCCTTTTCAATAGCTACTACACCGAGGTGTAAGGGAGGGCGCTACACCTTTCTCTGGATAGCACCACTTTATCCTTGATACGTACCATATATTGCTGAGTGTTAAGCAAGGAGGTATCAAGCATTATTTTTAAAGTTTTTGGTATGACGCGACCTGGGATTGAACCTAGGAGTAGTGACACTCAATTATTTTATTCCGTATCAAATGAATATAAAAACCAAGTTCTGCCTTTAAAGGTTGGGCTCTTTCATATCATCGGAGGAGGTAACTTCTCTGCTTACCAATGGAAGCTTTCATTATCTAATGTGGGTCCATTTCTAGGGTTGTCTACCTTTAGTCGAGGGCGACCTGAAGGCTCCCTTTTCAATA